>JAQBSW010003949.1:0-75424 GCA_029291075.1 Eudiplozoon nipponicum | reverse complement strand
CTGAACACCTGTTACTCCAGTAAATCCATACACTCTGGCCTTGGTCGATATCAGTTATCACATTTCGCGGTAAGCATGACATCATTCAATTCAATATATAACAGTTAAATACCGTTTGTTGCGGAGAACTAATATATATGCAAGTATGTATTAGGTGTTGCGAACGTACTAACAAATTAGTTCAGTTTTGATCAGAAGGATAAACCAAAGACAGCATGAACGGAAAGTATAATCTCGCTCAAATTCGATTCGTGACTACTGGCGACTCATCAGAAGTAGCCGGTATTACGCCCTCTAATCAATATATATTTTTACCGTCTTATTTCTCCTCATTTCTCACCCAAATATATAGTGGTTAAAGGGCGTAATACCGGCTCCTACTGATGAGTCGCCAGTAAGCACGAAACGAATGTGCATGAGATTATACTTTCCGTTCATGCTGCGTTTGGTTTATCCTTCTGGTCACAACTGAACTAATTTGTTACTAGGTTCGTAATACCTAATACATTCTTGAATAAAACTTATTGCCAGACCAGAAGTTCAAATAAGCAGGTTTGATACTGGTCCATAGTTTATGTTTAGAATAATATCAATCCAAAATGTTCTCGAGCAGGATCTGATGCCTCAACGTCCGTCCTTGTTGGTCTTAAACGCACGAATCTGGACTTTTAATAGAAATAGGAAAATTTACCGAAATGTCGACCATTTGTGAACATTAAAACATAAAGAACGGCAACGGCGAAATTGTTAGATACTGCTTGTTGCGGATAACTAATAAACATGCAATTGTGTATTAGGTATCGCGCACCAAATAACAAATTAGTTCAAATATGACCAGAATGATAAATCAATGTTAGTGTAAACAGAAAACGTTATATAATGTAAACATTCGTTTCGGGCTTAATGGGGTCTCATCATTACTAGCCACTTTCACATCCTATACTCACTATATATTTGGGTGAAGAATGGGGGATTTGTGGACGGTACAATCTCCTATACGAATGTGTAGTAGGGCTAACATCATATTGTCATCGACTATGCGACATCAAAACCCATTTACTATATATAGCATATATACCGAGTCGGTAAAACGTACCAACACTATAGCTGTAATGTCAGTACCTGATACCAACATTATGATGACCGAATAGATACATAGTAACAGCACTAGGAATGCCGATTTGGTACATGGTGCCAACACAATGAATGTCAAGGCATGCTAAAGTTCACTAAAATTCACAATTAAACCTAATTATGGACACGTTTCACTCCAGGTAATCCATTTGCTTTGGCCTTGATAGATATCAATTAATACTTCTCGCGGTAATCATGACATTATACAATTCAATTTATAACAGTTAGATAATGTGTGTTGCGAAGAATTAATATATATATGCACTTATGTATTAGGTGTTTATCCAATTGTCCCATACTCCTCACCCAAATATAAAGTGGGTAAAGGGCGTTATACCGGCTCCCACAGATGAGTGTTCAGTAAGCACGAAACAATGTATACATGAGTTTATACCGTGAGTACCTGTGAGTAACGGTGATTTTGCTTTGATTTGCGGCTGATTTGATACAACGGTATTAATATTTATCTCAAGGTTACAAACATATTAAAAATATTTTTTATTACTACCTGTGAAATCAATGATAATTAAAATTTATAGTTGAAATTCTTTCCAATAATCATTCGCTGAAATATCGTTTTAACACGTTTACGGAAATATTCTTGCCTTCACTGTTCCTTAACTTAAATTTCTTGTGTGCATTTTGTAGAAATAAGCCACTTGCACACATAAAGTTTTCCCGGCAAAATTTTATTTTATTAATACAATTCGGTTTCCAAGCAGACGTTAGCAAATATGAGATCAATGTTGTTTAGTTCCAATAAACAAATTTAGCGATCTTCATTAAATAAATTTCCGGTGTACAAGCATTTAAATTAAGTATATTCGCAGAGGGATATAAAGTGGCCACCGTGGACTTTCGCAAGTACTTATGTATGCAGGTGCCTATTAAAGTATGTATGAATGCATGTAAGGATATATATTGGTATTTATATATTTATGTATGTATGTATGTATGTATGTATGTATGTATGTATGTATGTATGTGTATGTATGTATGTATGTATGTATGTATGTATGTATGTATGTATGTATGTATGTATGTATGTATGTATGTATGTATGTATGTATGTATGTATGTATGTATGTATGTATGTATGGCTGTATGTATGTGTGTCTATATGTATGTATATATAGATATATAAGTATGTATGTATGTATGCATGTATGTATGTATGTATGTATGTATGTATGTATGTATGTATGCATGCATGCATGTATGTATTTGTGTATGTATGTATGTATTTATGTATGTATGTATGTATGTATGTATGTATGTATGTATGTATGTATGTATGTATGTATGTAAGTATATATGTATGTATGTATGTATGTATGTATGTATGTATGTATGTATGTATGTACGTACGTATGTATGTATGTATGTATGTATGTATGTATGTATGTATGTATGTATGTATGTATGTATGTATGTATGTATGTATGTACGTATGTATGTATGCATGTATGTATGTATGTATTTATGTATGTATGTATGTATGTATGTATGTATGTATGTATGTATGTATGTATGTATGTATTCATTTATGTGTTTATGTATATATGCATGTATGTATGTATGTATGTATATATGTATGTATGTATGTATGTATGTATGTATGTATGTATGTATGTATATATGTATGTATGTATATATCTATGTAAGTATGTATGTTTGTACGTATGTATGTATGTATGTAAATGTGTGTGTATGTAGGCTTTTGTTTATGTACCTATTTATGTTTATGTATATATGTATGTATGAATGTATGTATGTTTTTATTTATACATTTTATATGCATTCATGGGTGTCTTTACGTATGTATTCAGGTATGTATATCTGTGGGTATGTATCTATGTCTGTAAGTATACATGGGTGATGGATTTTATTTATGTATTTATGGTTGAAATGAAGTAATTAACTATGTATGGATGTCTTTAATTATGTTTATTTGTATGTGTTGATGTACGTATGCGTCTATGGAGTTATGTATGTATGTAATAATGGATGCATGTTTGTATTTTTTACGCACGTCTGTAGGTATAAAGTAATATTGTAAGAATACTTGTATGTGTGTAGGTCCTTCTTTGCGTATGAGGTACGTATTTATGTATGTTTGCATTTATTTATATATGTATGTATGCATGATTGCTTGTATGTTTATGAGTATTAAGAATTTTTGTATGCATGTATGAATGTATGTATACATGATGGGTTCTGTTTGTATGTATGTATCTATGTATTTATTTGTTTTTATACTCGTATATAATTATCATATATATATATATATATATATATACGTTTATTATTGTACTCTGGTTTTAATATATTTTCGTATATATGAATATATTGTTATGTAAGCATTAAGTGGAAATGATTTATGTATATATATTCCAATGTTTACATTATGCACGTGCTAATATACGTATGCAAATAGGCGTCTGTATATTTATAGCAGTGTCTTTCTATGCATCGTTGTGCAATTAGCTTTGTATTTTTTTGTGTCTTTTTGGCTATATAAAGTACTAGATATTTAAATATAGTTTAGTTATGGCGAAATAAGAATGGGTTCTCTTAAGTTTGTTGTTTATAACTAAATTATAATAACTTTATACTGCCATACATGATTTATTTCTCAATGCAAATTGGAAGTTATAACTTTGTTGGCTTTACCAAAGGTCAGCACAAATTTATAGGTTATTACAATATGAACCCAGACATAAATGCGTCAAATTGTTAAATAAAATGTCAGCAATTTCCAAAAGGAACAGCATAACTATGCCATTCTTCTTATCTGTATTAATGACAGAATATGCTTAATTTGAAAAAAGATTAACATGAAAAACTACAAAGTAGTATGATTAAAAAAGCATGACTTTACAACGATAAATAGAAAATAGAGAAAAAGCTTTAGCCTCGTTATACCGCTAATTATCATCGGACGAGTCTTTACATCCTTCGAAAAAAAACCAAATAGTTATCCAATTAGAAGCGCACATTCATTTACATATCCACACACTCGTGCAATTCAAAAACCAATTAACAACAATATAATTTCATCTCCTACTAAAATCTTTATTTACTTCTTTGAAACGAGCTAGGAATAAACCACGCAATTAATTCATATCTCGTGGAAATAATAACAGCAGAAAACTATTTTATAAATAGTGATTCTTAAATAATTTTACCTATTTATCAACAAAGAAGTTAAATTAGTTCATTTGAAAGGAATTTATAGACATGGAACTAAATCGTAATTGTAAAATTTAATTATTTGTACACTGTCAGTATAATTTAGAAATTCTATATAAAAGTAAATACAACTCATTAAGTAGACCGATTTTGATTGAATTTGGCATATTTAAATTTCTTGTCGGATTTGCCGTGGCCAGGATTTGCATTGAGATCCATTTTATTTTTTCTGGCAGCTCCTCCACAACACCACCGACGTTGCGCATTGCACGAAAATTCCACTTTTTTACCAACATATGCTGATTATCAGTTATTGTTTCAATTTTCCCAGTCGATACATAACTAGACTCTGAGACCGATACTTCCTGATTCCGGAAAGTACTTGATGGCAGCCCAATATAGACGAAGCCCCTATACTTAATAAATTGACTTTCAAAAGTTTTTAAAAATGTTTATTAATTACTGAAACATACAAATAAATAAATAATGCCAACAAAACTTAATTAATTATCACTTCCCCGGGTGGCATGACGAATCTCTAGCAAAGACAGATCGTTCAAAACCAATTTCAAATTTAGGTCGAATAGACACCACACTACACGTGGAAGTGGTATTCAAATGAACATTTCTATAATTAAACGAATATTGGTTGTGCGGGACGGTGGCAACAAGATTCCGATTTTAATGGGAAAACCTGACCCTTTAAGTACTTGCTTCTTTCAGTATAAACTAAGAATTGTATAGTGTAGAAAAGGCAATTCATCCAGTAGACCGATTTCGCATTAATTGGGATCTCATCACGTACTAGCCAAAATTTGTCGCGGACAGGGCTCGAACCTGGGCACGTCTGCCTAGGCATCATGTGCTCTAACCACTGAGCCACCCTGCCGCACACTACATACAAGTTTCAGTTATATACTAATTAATGAAATTCGGTTAATCTTTTTTTCTTTTAGATGGAGCTCTGAGCACTGAGCCACCATGCCGAACATTTGGTCTAAATGGATGCTATATGAACTCCACCTCAAAGAATAAGACTAACCGATTTTCATTAGTTAGTACATAACTGGAAATTTTGTGTAATGTGCGGCACGGAGGCAGAGGTGTTAGAACACCAGATTCCGAAGCAGACGTATCCAGGTTCAAGCCATGTCTGCGATAAATTCTGAGCAGTACGTGATGAGTTCCTAATGAGGACGAAACGGTCTACTGGATGAATTTCCTTTTCTACACTATACAATTCTTAGTTTATACTGACATATGTAAGTGCTTAATTGGTTATGCGTTTATATCGAGTTCGCAGACATGATTATTGTAAATGTTATCTCCGCTCACGCAACCAATGTTCGTTAACCAATATTTGTTTGTTACATAAAATAATGTTTAAATATTGTGCAGCTGTAATTGATTTTGTTAAAACTCAACGTTTTCCTAAATCAACATTCGATATTTCAATTATCTAAATAAATTGAATAATACGTATAAAAGTTAATTCTTCACAAATACTTGTCATTTAAACAAATTCGTGAATGTGTCACGTGTGTGTATGTATGTCAAAATCCTACTTAACCCATAATTTCTTAGAGTATATAATTACTATTCTTAAGCCCAAATTTGATGCATCGTAGTTGAGTGGTATATATGTACTGTATCTTATATTTCGCGAATATAGGGAAAAAAACAATAATGCGCACTGAAAAAACAAAAAATTCGTCTGTTTGGATAGAGTGTAATTGTAGAAGAAAATATGCCATTACACTCACGAAAAACAAAAAAGGCAGCTTAAATTTGGATAGAAAAAATCGTACAGTTGGCTCATCCAACATTAAATTGACATTAAACAATAAGAGTTGTTCAATCCTACTAAACTTTTGCAGAGATGCATACTCAAATACAAAGATTCCTTTCTTTATTCGAAAATTAAACTTGCATTAGTCAGTTTTAGGCGGTTTTCTATTACCAAACTAGTGAAATCAAAACAACAGAGCACATAACATTCCACGGTCCTTTAAAAGGCACGACGGAAAAAGAAATATGGGGCTTCAAATCGATAATGCATAACTATGATATGGGCATTTCAAAGGAAACATACTTGTAAACATAAGCAGTTCAGTTCATCAGTTAGACTATGCAAATACTCTTGTTAATTTATGAGAAGTTCATTCTAATTTTAGACTTACGCCAGTTCTCTTTTCGTTTGAATGTACTTAGCACATACCGAACTTGTAGATAAGGCAATCTGATAAACTATCCGAAAGATCTTAAATGCCACACAGAAAAATTGAAATTTGCTTTCAAAATATGATCACAAACTAAACTATTTTGCCTGCAATAATATTCCCACAAAAATAAAAATTCGTTTTACAAATCTGATATCCAGAAAAGCAATGTTCCATGCTGTCTACATTCCATCATTTATTTATTACTTTCTCTCAGTCTAGCAGCCCTGAAAATCTTGTATTTCATTTAATATTGAACATTGTTTTATCATTAACTGTTACTGACTTGCAAGTGCTATCATATAAAAACAATTAACAAGCCTGGCATAAACAATAAATTTGATTATTAAAATCAAGTTTCAAGGGATCATGATTTAAATACCAAATCAGTTTATATATATATATATATATATATATATATATATAATTTTTAGAAAAGAAACGCTTCTTTTCTCTTTATTATTCTACACGTATTTTAATGAATATATTAAAGTAAATTGGAAGGCAAAATACATAGTTACAACATATAGGGTCGAACTGAATAGGTGCGCGTCAAATACTCCAGTTCAAGTTCAAGAAGAAGCATGTTCAGGCATTGAGCTTGAACTGGAGGTGACGCACGCAATTGATTGGTTGCAGTTTTTCACATTCTCTCTATGTTTACATATTTGTTTGCATTCCAATTTATATTCAAAGATATGTTCAGTAATATATACTTGAGGAGATAATCAGAAAGAAGCGTTTCTTGTATCTGATAACATTTCTTTTTGTTTTTGCACATATGTAGGGTACAATGAATATATATATATACATATATATATATATATATATATATATATATATATATATATATATATATATATATATATATATATAATTTTGAATTCAATGCCCTTCACTAGGGGAAGTGATTTTGTTCAATACTACAGATTTGGAGTGGCTAGTTTAACCTTAGGGCATATTATGCTATATAGGCTCCATCTAAAGGAAAGGCTAACCAAGATACATTAGTTAGTATATAACTGAAAATTGTGTGTAGTATGCGGCAGGGTGGCTCAGTGGTTAGAGCAACAGACTGCTCAGCGGACGTGCCCACGTTCTAAACATGTCCAAGGCAAATTCTGTGTAGTATAGGAAGTTTCTCAATAAAAACATAACTGGTCTACTTGCTCACATGCCGATTCTACACTATAAGATGCATGATTAATACTGGCAAGTGCATATACATAAATATAATGGGATTGACGTTTATTATAAGATCGTTACCTAGATTTAAATATTTTTATCGCCACCTACGCCACTACTGACCGTTAAATTATATAAATAAATTCCATTATATAAATGCTACAGAGATAGATAATTCTTTGAAAATAATTATAAAATGCGTCAAATGAATGTTTAATATTTAATAAAATGTGACATACCAAATAGGTTCCACCTAAAGGATGACCTGACCAATATCGGTATATTTTGTGTTGTATGAAACAACATGCACACTGGATGTGTACAACACACTCAGCAAATCTACCTCAGAGCGATTCCCGCCTGCAGCAAATACTGGTGAGTATTTAACAACTTTGCCTGTCTACCTGTTGAATTTAATTTTTTATTTTGTTTAATGTTTATTTTATATTAACAACACGTACATATATAGTTAGATACTGTTTATCCGTATTAGGTTTTGTGAAACTAGTAACAAATTAGTTCGATTACGACCAGAAGTTAAACCAAAGTCAGCATGAACAGAAAGTATAATCTCGTGCACATTCGTTTCGTGCTTACTGGTAACTCATCAGTAGGAGCCGGTATTACGCCCTTTACTCACTATGTATTTGGGTGAGGAATGTGGGAAATTAGGACGTACAGTGAATAAATTAGTAATACTGGCTCCTACTGATGAGTCTCCAGTAAGCACGAAATGCATGTTAACGAGATTGTACGTTACGTTCATGTTATCTTTGGTTTATCCTTCTGGTCATAACTGGAAAAAATTGTTACTAGGCCCACAACACCTAATAAATAATTGCATATATATTAGTTCTCCGCCACAAACAGTATCTAACTGTTATATATTGAATTGAATGATGTCATGCTTACCGCGAAATGTGATAACTGATATCGATCAATGTTAGAATGTATGGATTTACAGGAGTAGCAATTGTTCATAAATATTTGTAATTATCAATTTTGGTGAACCATAGCATACATTGTTACTAGGTTCGCAATACCTAATGCATAATTGCATATACATATATAATCATAATCATGTCATTAAAATTCAATTATATATATATATATATATAACAAGAAAGAAATCAAGCTATATTATGTAAAAACAGTCTAAAGTGGTAGTCTATTTATCATTTCCTTATTTTACTTTAGATACACAAAACCTGTATTACCCGGTATACATTTAAATAAATAAATTCAAAATTGCACAATGGCGCTTTTGTTTAATCTTTTCAACTGAATTTACTTTAGTTAAGTAAAAAGGAAAATAAATAAGGAATTATGTCTGGATAGAAGCACAGTCCATCTATTAAAAATACGCAAAGTTATGAATACATTAGTCTAAAATGTTGAAAAAAAACCGAACCAAAGCGCAATTTACCATGGAGCTTAAAAAACTCCATGGTACTGTCAGTGAAAGAAAAAATTGTTTTTGCTTCCTCAGTTACGGACAACATCGATTTATTGAAACACCTTCCAAGTAGGGAAGACTATCAATACACCTAGCATATGTTGAAATTCAAAAGCGCTATAATGGTATGTCTCAAGAAACAACATATTATATTACTTTGTGTTTTATTTCAACATCATCTGTGAAAATAATATTAGTTAATAAATCGCTGTAGCAAAACTGTACTTCATACTAAATCATTTTTGTGTATTCAGAACACGGTTCATATTCGCTAACTTCTATCCTATCTTTTTTATCTAGATATCCTTTTTAGTTATTTTTTAATAATTTTTTCTGAACGCTTTATTATTTTGAGTAACGATTTTTACAGCAAGTGGGAAAATGTAGAAAATGTCATACAAGATGAAATTCGACGCAACATAATTATTTGTTTTTGTCTTTAGAATCGAAATTGGAAAATTTAACTAATTCTATGCTTAACAAACACTAAGAAGTTAAACAAAAATGACAACATACCTAAAATAAAATCCTTTTACCAGAAAATTATCACACAAACACTTTGTTTCATATTTTAAATCAGTATATGGGAAAGACAATGGACAAGTTCCTTACTTAAATGAACATTGGTTGCATGGGCGGTGATAACAAAAATATAAATCAAGGTTGCGATCTGGATATAAACACCTGTTCAATAATGCATATACATTTTTCAGTATAAACTAAGAATTGTATAATGTAAAAAGGCAATTCATCCAGTAAACCAGTTTCGTCCTTATTGGTAACTCATCACGTACCGTCCAGAATTTGCCCATGTTCAACCCGTTTCCGCGAAAAATTCTGGACAGTACTTGCGAATTTCCTACTAAGTACGAAACCGTTCTTCCAGATGAATTGCCTTTTGTACATGACAAAACTCGTTGTTTATACTGACAATTATTTATATCAAGATCGGTAACTCATCACGTACTGTCCAGAATTTGCCCATGTTCAACCCGTTTCCGCGGCAAATTCTGGACAGTTCATGCGGAGTTCCTATTAAGTAAGAAACCGTTCATCCCGATGAATTGCCTTTTTACATTACATAACTCGTTGTTTATACTGACAATTATTTATATCAAGATCACAACCTGGATTTAATTATTTATTTCCTTACTTAATGATTCTATCGAAATAGTTTTCACTTATATTTATTAATATAATCTTTTGGTTTGATATGATTTACCGTTGTCCACGGTAGTATTTACTTAAATAATTGCTTTTATTTCTTATGATTTAAGAGTAAAATTATAATTGAAACTTTATAGATCATTCGAACTTCCATCAATCAACAATTCATTATGAGGTGTGAACCCACGAAAATTAGTTTTCACTCAAATTAATGCAATTTTTTTCAACTTAAAAAGCAGAGACAAATTGCAAATCGTCATTCAAATTCAGCAATTTGAAACATTTTCTTATTATAAGCACCGCAAGTTAACAGTTAAAACGACAATTAGGTGACTTAGTTATATTTCTAGTATTATTGGAGAAAAAATTCTGCACAGACTGCTTTGAGCTACGTTGCAACGAAGTAAACAGAAATAACCAAAAAAAGGTATGTTCACACACACACGTTCGTACACAGTCCACAATTCTATATTAAGCTCGTACACACATTTCTTTCATTGATATCACAGAAATTTTCCGAGAGACTGTTATTACTTCGACTTCGATTACAAAGTAATGCCCCTTTACATTGGTAGCGTCCCTTTGGAAAAAAAAATTTTGGTAATCATATTTTCTTTACTGTGTGAATTTGTTAAAATTAAGGTTATCCCCTAGTCATAAAATTGCTAGTTGAATCCGATTTTCGCAAAGTGGAAAAATATAAACTCGTTAACAAAGGCGACATGCTAGTATTCTACATGAGTTGCAGAGAACTATTTAGTTATCGTAATGTAGTGGTACTGACCAAAGTGTATCGAGTTAATGTAGCCTAACCTTCTAGTTAAGCTAAAAAATATTAGCCATATTTTGCAACTGTGTCCAATTTCAGCTTTTTTCCGACATTATTGTATAGTAGATCAAAAGAGAGTGAAGTCATACAGCGTCGAGGCAAAAATGTGTGCAATGTTTACCCTGAAAGTGTTGAGTAAGAAATGTGTTGCTAAATTTCAAAATGAAGACTGAATGGATAGATTTCACTTGAACTTCGTAGTGTTCTCATCAGGATGAGACAATTTCAATTGAAGACATGTTTAAGTTAAGGAAGAATGCTAACTCGATAGACAGGCAGTTGCATCTGGTTTGCCAGCATCCGTTTTCAACGAAGGAGAGGTCTCTACATTGCAGTAGAAGTATTGATAATAAATCGGTATTTGATTTACATTCAAAGAAGGTACTTTTTTTAAATTTTTATTACCGAGATCTACTATGGTTTCAATTGCGTATTAAGTTCGCTTAAGCATGCCCAGAAGGATATGTCACCTTCTGCATTTATTTAAGGTTTACACTCATGTAGAAATTCAATTCGTATTAATTTACGATTCATGGGCATCACTGCGCGCCAAAACCAAACATATTTTATGAAAAAAATGTGTGATAAATTCACCGTCAAACTTTCCAACATTTCTTGACCAAATATGTTGTGTTTAAAGCGTAGCACCGCCTCCTAATGGTGAGTAGCCCCAAAACGAATGTATACATAAACTTTTATCTCTTTTGCATGCTGAATTTGGCATATCGTTTTCTTCCTATTTGGAATACCTTGTTACCAGTATGCAAATTCTAACAAATAAAAGATATTGATCTATTATCATAAAGCTTTCAATTGTAGAGCAAAGCGCCTCCAAAATAGATATCTTAAGTCTTAAATGAATAAAAACTTTATTTTATAATGATAACTTGTAATTAAGCAATACTCACAACTTATTTTACCATTTTTTAATAAATTAAACATAATTTTAACAATCACATAGATTCAATGAATTACAAGCTAACCTGTATGTGTAAAAATATCCATAATTTTATTACAAAGCGATGGTTTGCTCTTTCGAAATTAGTGTTAACACTAAAATATCCTTCGTTTAAACTATTCGATTGTTAGTTCAAAGACTTCCGTAGTTAGGCAAATAATGACTCATTATTTTTTAAATCACAGTTTCATTTAGCACATAGTAAGCTTCTTCCTTCATCGAGCACATAACCGTTGTGACATGATTATGTTTGTACGTTTCTGCTCGTTGTCAAATATGTTCGGTTTTCAAGTGTCTTGCACAATTAGACCAATGATGAAAATCCACTGTTCAGAAGCGTTTTTTGTCCTGTGAAGAAGTTCAAAATACATAAAATTTAATCTTTCAGAACTGCTCCACTTGACTCAAAATCATCAACTTTATAATTGCTCCATTAAGTGACGCACAGTGACCAGTTAGTGACATTTCGCAGTTAGTTAATCCGGCGATAAGTTTAAAGTCCACTTTGTTGAGCTGAAGAAAGAAAGTATTCGTCATGGAAACAACCGTATCTGTCAAAGTTTAGTTGAAAGTTGAGCATTTGCCAAACGTGACCAGGCTTTCCAACAGTTTATGAACCATACAAGTGCATTGATTGAATGAATACTTTATAGTGAGACTATGCTTACTGAGTAGATGCAAGTGATAATATTCGCAGCATTGCATAGATTAAGAGAGTAAAATAAGTCCTTAATAATAATAGAATTATTCAAATTTTGCAATTAGTAGGCATAAAATTAATAGTTGGAGCGGCTATTTTCGTTTAGGAAGTGGCATTAGTAGCAATAGTAGAATGTTTTGAAACTCATAACGAAAGTTCCATAAGGAATGATGATAAGCAATAATAAATTCAGATTATAGACATGCTCGAAAGGCAAGATTTAGTTCTATAAGGCATTGTAAGCAATGCGACAGTTATATTGTATCCAGTGTGTAAGAAGAGAAAAACGGTAATACTCAGGAGCAAATTCAAACACACATACACACACACACTATACACATAACAAAACGTATACTTATTCTTGGGGAAATACCGTGATTAATAATACTAACTTGTTATGGTAGTGATAACACGTGCGCCTAGGCGAACGTTTGTTGACTGCAATCAGATTTAATATTTCCTAATCGGATGTTGCTTACGCAGTTATATTACTTTTTCTACTAGAGGACAGACCGGAATAGAGTAAAATGCGAAGGAATGGCGAAGACTGAGTATCATGTAAGCAGTGAAAGCAGGGGATACGATGAATTAAAGCTCAAATCGTTTAGTAAACCAATTTTATAAGACTCTCCGTGGTTGACACAGGTGAAATACAAAAGAGTAACTCCAAATTTTTTAGATTAAATGAGTACACACAGGACAATACATCTTTTTTATAAACTAGAGAATCAGCTGCCTGTACGAGGCGAGGGCAGGCAGCCAATTTATTTCATACAAAATTAAAAGCGCATGCTAACAGTTGGTTATTTTGAAAACAAGTCTAACACACCAACTAGGACTTCAATTTGAATTTAGCACGAAAACCAATCTGCATATACATATTTACCTTCATGTGGCGTGGTATACGCAATCTAATCACAGACAGTAACAAATAAGCATAAAACAACAAATAAAGGTACACACAGACATTGCTAACACGTACTAACGCGCAAATACCAATGCGCACGCATGTATATAATAAATGTGTGCATTTCGTCCTTATATAAATGCACAGACAGAAGGTTTATTACACGTCAATATTTTTAAATGCACACATGCATGCACAACTTACCTGTATAACCAACACACAAAACAACCACTCCGCCAACCACAGCACCAACAACAACAAAGGCTACAATAACAACAAAAATGTTAGAGATTGCTCATAAATGTGATTTATTACGAACTAGTCTATTTGCTTTGCTTCTCGTCAGTGCTCTCTGTGCATACTTGGAGAAAACGGCAAATGGCCGATGGAGCCAATTATGCTAGTATGGACAGTGATTATTAGAATTGCTAATATTCTGTATCGTGATCATCATGGATGGAATTCTGAGTTTAAAAATGCTGTAACATTATATCATTGTATATTTAACCACTTAGCCATGTCGATTATATACCACTCAGGAACATATATGGATTCGAATTAATTTGGACCTTTGTTACATGGCAAGGCAATTCAGTCATAAAAAAGTAAACACTTGTAAACACACACCATACACTACACACAAAAAAACTTTTATTTCGTGTGTCTCTACATGTAGTTTGTTTATAATTAGGTTCGCCAAATTATATTCAGTGAAGACATCCGCTGGCACAGTAATAAGCACATGATTTCACGTGTGTTCACAAGCGTACATGTCAATTCGACATGCCATAAATTGAATTTAGAGAAGTCGCGTATCTGATTGAGTCCGCCAATAAACAAACAGCGTTTATGTTACATGCAAACAAACCCGTATGCATAATGTTGTTATCTTGTTAATTTTGCTCAAAAATGTTTTAAAATTTGGACTCCGATTTCATTATATATATATATATATATATATATATATATATATATATATATATATATATATATATATATATATATATTCTTATAATTAGGAAAACACAATAACAAAGTTGATAAAGGCCATTTATTTCGTGAATACTAATCATCTCTAATACAATCGTATACATATTTATATTATATATATATATATATATATATATATATATATATATATATATATATATATATATATATAAATAGTATAGATAAAATGATTGTTATTTATACAATTCATCAAGCAGACTGATTGCGGGCTTGCTGAGTACTTTTTAATTACTGATCAGAAGTATTGCCGCATGTGCTCGAACCAGAACGCATATGACTAAGAGTATTGAGCCCACCCACTAGGCCACCTAATGCGCCCCTGTTTGAATTCCATTTGGGATTTTCTGGAATGCGCCTGATAAGTTTTCAATAAGGACAATACTTTAACATGGGATGAATAAAATTTTTGTCTTATATTAACAACATACAAATACACGCACACACACACACACACACACACACATATATATATATATATATATATATATATATATATATATATATATATATATATATATATATATATATATATATATATATATATATATATTAGAGTATTGAAGTCGCACTGTCGAGAATTTATATGGTTTTAGCTTCAAGACAGCAAGTTTACACGTTCGTCTAGGAGATTGTACCGACCTATATTCCCAAATTTCTCACACAAATATATTGTGGCTAAAAAGCATAATACGGGCTCCTACTGATGAATTGCCAGTAAGCACGTACCAAGTGTGCACGAGATTATACATATCGTTCATGCTATCTTTGGTTTATCCTTATTGTCATAATTTAACTAATTTTTTATTAGGTGCTCAATACCTAATAATGGACAATGCTCTGTCCAAATGCGTTGTACTGAAATAATTGCAATATGGAATAGCCGAATTTTTACACTTACTATTAACACAAAACTTACAGGAAAATGCATAAGGTAGTCAAATCATAAAATAGGACTGCGATTTACCTAGTTACATTTTTTTAATTTAAATTTAAAGTACTTTGAAATGTACTCTGTGAAATCTAGGCACAACAGAGTTAACATATATATTTTGAAACACAAAACATTTGTGAAACTACTGTTAGTCACGCGTAATGACGCCTTTCGCCCTTCCATGATAATCATCAGAGTACAACGGCAAATTGACTAGCGAGGATCAAATCGCAATGCATAAAACTATATGGAAAGCAAAATTGCATTTGCGGCTCTCACCTCTAGTTGTCTCGCATACATTGCACTTGAATGGAAATGCCGGCTGCACAATTGCTTCGCAATTACGAACATTACATTTTTGCACATCTTGATATATATATATATATATATATATTAGTAATACTTTTAAAAATATCAATGATAGAGCGGTTGGAGGTAACCATCCTTTAAATCAAGTTTGCGAGCTTTTGTTTTGCATGTATTTATACACTGCGGCTTGGTCCTCGCTAGTCAGTTTGCCGTCGTGCTCTGATGGTGATCATGGAAATCTGAAACGCGTCAATACGCGTGACTGATGGTAGTTTTGCTATCTTGTTTGACGACTGGTTAAATAAAATGGAATTGGTGTTTACTTCAAAATCGCAAACTTCATCTAAAGAATTGTTGCCGCCACCCGTGCAAACTCTAACTGTTTAATTATGGTAACTGATTGAAACATCTAATTGCAGATAATGTATTAAAGAGTACATGTATTTATCTAGATATATGTTTATTTTAGCATGCCATAATGTATAAATCATCTCAAATATACTTAAACAAATCTAGAATAATTCCATCAACGAGAATTTTTTTTAAATCACTGATTGCATGGGTGGTGATAACAATTCTCCAAATCAAGTTGAAATGACAGAAAAACACAAATCTTGTTGCCTATAACCAGTCTCACAACATAGAAAAATTGACGTAACTAATACGTCCTGACACGGTTCTAACTTCTGGCATCATCATCAGATTATGATGGAAATCTGACTGACGAGGAACAAGAAGTTATTTATATAAAAGGAAGGTAAAACTAATTAAGCGGTCATCGCATCCAGTGGACTTGTATGTTTTTTTACTTAATAAAATATTTCGGCCGCGCGATTTCTACGCAGCTACAAACATGAAAGTGGGTCAAAACTGCAATTAGTTCACGATTGTGAATGCATAAAATTAGTGCAGCCGACATTTCCTGTCAAGTAAAATGCATAACAATCCTTTAAATCAAGTTTGGTTGCTTCAAGTAAACACCAATCCCATTGTATTTAACCAGTCGTCGAACAACATAACAAAACTACCGCCAACTGCAACGCACTGACGCGTTTCGACCTTCCATGATCATCATCAGAGTACGACGGCAAACTGACTATCGAGGATCAAACCGCATTGAATATATATTGGAAATCAAATTTAGATATGCGGCTCTCACCTCTAGCAGTCTCGCATACATTGAACTTGACTGGAAATGTCGGCTGCACAATTTCTATGAAGTCACGAACATTAACTGTTTACAGCTTTCGCCACATATACATATATAGGCAATACAATTTAACAATAATTGATTGCGCGGGTGGTGGTAACAATTATTTAAATCAAGTTTGCGAGCTTGAAGTAAACACCAATCCCATTATTTTTAACCAGTCGTCGAACAACATAATAAAACTGCCTCGATAGTCAGTTTGCCGTCGTACTCTGATGATCATCATGGAAGTTCGAAACGCGTCAGTGCGTTGCGGCTGGCGGTAGTTTTTTTATGTTGTTCAACGACTGGTTAAATACAATGTGATTGGTGTTTACTTCAAGCTCGCAAACTTGATTTAAAGAATTGTTACTACCACCCGCACAATCAAGTATTTTTTAATTAACATGCATAACAGGCTGATTAAACTGAGAGCCGAACATTTCATTTTGCTTCCGTTATATATACATTTTTGTTTGATCTTCGTTAGATACTGTTCTCTCGTACTATAATAATGACTACAGAAGATAGACACACGTCTGTACCTGTGACTGTCGGTAGTTCTGCTATGTTGTGCGTGTGGTCAGTACGATGTGACTGAATGTAGTTTTGCATTGTTGTGCGACTGGTTAAGTAAAAAAATGTTTTAGATAGTTATTGTTCCAACCCGTGCTGTCAATGATTGCCTTTGTGCTCTGATGACAATTATGTATGGTCGAAGCGCGTTAATACGTGTGACTGACGTTAGCTTTGTTACTTTTTGCGACTTTTTAGATAGAATGGGATTGGTGAATATTTCAAGGTCACAATTTTGATTTGAAGAATTCTTGTCATTAAACGTGCTAATAATGATTGATCGTAGAAATTTTCCACAGCTTCTTAACGCAATCTTGTGTAAACATTTGGTTTTGTTTACGTATCCGTTAATATTTTGTCTTATACAATTTAAGAAATGAAATAAAAATTTTTTATTTGGTATTTTGTGTTCTTTTACTGAACAATCTTTATAGGTAGAACAAAACCACTTTTGTAAAACCTCAGCGCTGGTGAACAGAACGATTGCTTATTTAATTATATGAAAGTATATACTCGTATATACAGATTTCAGTTTAATTTTTGTGTACATATGCTTATGCGTCCGCATATTTCGTGCACATATTAGTAATATTCAATGTTATTGTTTCCTGTCAAGTAGATTGTGTACGGGACTGCTACAGGTGATATCAGCATTTATTGTTCTGCTTTTATTATACCTTGGTGTATTGCGGCATGATTCCCGTTAGTCCGTTTACCGTTGTACTCTGATGATGACAATAGAAAACCGAAGTAGGTTAGTGCGTGTAGAGGGCGCTTGCCTATTCAGGTTGTCTGACTAGTAGGATAAAGTATGGTTAGAGTTCTTCTCATTTTCGAAAACATATTTTTTTAAATGGCCGTTTGTTCGTTTAACTGCTTAAACCTGCAACTAGATATCCGAAGAATTTTATCGAAATTATTAAGCAAACGTTTACTTTGCGTGTGAAAATCTTGTTATTTCAACCAGGTATGCTTATTGGACTTATACACCAAACTGATGTTACATTTATCAATTAAGACAAAATAGGATATCTAAGTAAACGAACATTGGTTGCGCGGGCGGTGATAACAATTATTATAATCAAGGTTGCGGTCTTGATATAAGCAACTGACCCATTAATTACGTACATATGTCAGTATAAACTAAGAATTATATAGTGTAGAAAAGGCAATTCATCCATTAGACCGGTTTCGTCCTTATTGGGAACTCATCATATACTGGCCAGAATTTGCAACGGACAAGGCTCGAACCTGGGCGTCGACTGCTTCCGAATCTGGTGCTCTAACCACTGAGCCACCCTGCCGCAACCTTGATTATATTAATTTTTATCACCACCTGCGCAATCAATGTTCGTTTAATTATAGAACAGTAACATAAATATACAGTAGAAAACTACCCAATGAAAAACAATATATGTGACATACATTGTACAATTGTGTATTAAGTGTGGCGCATATAGTAACAAATTTAATCAAATATGACCAGGAGTATAAACGGTTCTAGAACCGCATTTCCATTGAAACTACGGTTATTAAGCGATGAAGCAGACAAATCCTAGAAAAGCTTCCGCGTGATGTCTGTTGAAGTATGCTTCCTGAGCGACCAATTCAGCTTCACTTCCTTTAATCTGCAATTAACTTGAGTAGGATTGATTCCAAATAGGTACTTTTGATGTGAAACATTCTCGGCTTCTAGTTCGAAAAAGGACCGCATTCCCTGTTTAAATAAATAGTTGGTTTATAAATAATACTGGATCCATCTGATGCATACATACTAGTTTATCGAAACGAACTATCTATATACTAACCAATGTAACTTGGTTAGTCTAGTTTTCCTCTAGGTGGAGCTCATATGACATCCATTTATTCCAAAAGTTCCAATTAACCATCCCAAATCTTTCATTAATAAACAGACATCACATTACATGGGGAAGTGGTATTGAAATGAAAATTTATATAATTAAGCGAACATTGGTTATGCGGATGGCGATAACAATTATTACAATCATGTTTGTGTTCTTGATATAAACACCTAACTCATTAATTATTCACATATATCAGTATAAACTAAGAATTGTATATTGCCCAGAATCGAGCCCTGTCCACGGCAAATTCTGGCCAATAAAACCGCAATCGGTCAACTGAATAAATTGATCTTTATAAAATATACAATTCTTAATTTATACTGACATATGTAAGTAATTAATGGGTTAGGTGCTTATATCAAGACCGCAATCTTGATTATAATAATAAGATTCAAATCACTTAGCGTTTTAACATCAAACGAGTAGTTAGAGGTGAAATTTAAGTAGACTATATTGTCAATCACTGATTAGCCACTAATTGAATAATAAGCCCACTATTAAATCAGTCTTAATCCGGTGTTCTTAATCGTTTGCTGGAGCTAGCTTCAGTTTCCAATTCGTGTAATCGTCTCTTTCTACCATTAGCTAATGCGGCATACCAAATTGAACCTAACAATTTTTCAACATCTGTCTCATTCATAATATTATTTCTAGATTTAATTTCGATAGATACCCTAATCAATTTCGTCATTCTATTACGACTACATATTGCTATACATTTGCAACCATCCCAGTTAATAATGTGTCCAGTCATCACTCCATGACGAGCAAGATAAGATTTAGCAATATGTCCATTCATACATACAGTTTTATGTTCAGCTCTACTTATCTTGTTTGGACGCAAGGTCTCACCCACATACATGAGACTACAATCATTGCGATGGATTTCATACACACCTGATGTTTCCAAGGGTGCAATATTTTCTTTTTGGTTAGGAAGTATAGTGCCTAGTATAAGGGACTGTTTTAAAACGTTTCTTATATTGTATTTTAAAGCTATTGATTTCATTTTTGGTAAAGAAAGAAAACTATTGGAAAAAGATTAACTGCGTTAGTCAAAACGCAGATCAGGTAATTTCGATTAATCCAGTTTCGCAAAACCTTTTTTTCGTTTTTGTTCGACAAAAACTGTTCGAAAAATGCCACTAGCCTGAACGATCAATTCTAGTTCTTCCAGATCATAAGACTGAATAAATTGTGGCCTAGTCAATAGGCCTACAAGTGTACATCCAATGAGGAGACAATGTTGCTGACCAATCGATTAACTGGTATAACATGACACGGGTATGAGCAACCGTGGCAATTCGTTTTTGTCTGAAACCCTAGTTTCGTTGTTAGGATAAGACGACCTATACGATTCTGCCAACAAAACAGACGTTTGTATATTCACAAAGTGGCATAAATACAGAGGCTTTTAATTAATCGCGGTATGCTGAATGGCAACAAAGTGAACACGACATTCAAATGGTGGATGGACATTCAGTCAACATATGCCGTGTTAATTCAACCGCGTGATGACACCGTGGCACTGGAGTGCGACTATGTGACAATATAATTATGACCAGATTCTATAGTCATTTATAAGCCATCGCGTATCTAATAACTACCAAATTATAATTGACTGCGTCCACAGCACCCCCACACGAAATGATCGAGACTCGAACGTTCGTTCTGCAGACATTTGTCTTTAGCATTCCGCTAGGACAGTTAACGTAGAAAGATTACTCTTTATAGCCAATCGAGCATATTTCGTATTTAAACAAACGGAGAATCGATGGAACCTATCCGTACTTATATCGCAGAGACATAACCGCGTCTTATACGCGCCATATGACCTAACTGGTGCGCTAAAGGTTGTTCATCGCAGTATGGACGATTTCGTAAAATAATTGTATTGCATTAAATCTTACGATTACGCTGTTATTGCGTATGTAGCCAATAGAATAGAATTAGTTGCACGAATGCATTTATTTCAACGCAAGGTGCAGTAGCGGAGTTGAAACTTTAACCGCGAAGAGAATCAAATCACCAAGTAGTTAAGATACATACTGCAAATCGTATTAGAATTAAATGATGTCATGCTAACCGCGAAATGTGATAACTAATATCGATCAACGCCAGGGTGTATGGATTTACTCGAGTAACAGGTTTTCAGAAATTGTTGTAATTCTCAATTTCGGTGAAGTATAGCATAAATTGATATACATAATGTTGGTACCATGTTCCGACTCGGAAACCACAGTTTTATTACCATGTACCTTTTCGGTACAATAATGTTAGTGTCCACAGACTCGTATATTTTGAAAGAAAATGGAAGTCGCATTGTCGCTTGACTTAGATGATGTTAGCTACACTATTGCAGGTTTACACATTCGTCTAGGAGATTGTACCGTCCTATTATTCCACTTACCAAATATATGGTAAAGGGCGTAATACCGCTCGTTCGATCGAGTGCAGTACGAAACGAATATGCTTGAGATTATACTTTCCGTTCATGCTGCCTTTGGTTTATCCTTCTAGTCACAAATGAACTAATTTGTTACTAGGTCCGCAACACCTAATACATACTTGCATATATATTATTTCTTCGCAACAAACAGTATTTAAAAGTAGTTAAGATGTTTTAACTGTCGCTTTCCCGTGGAACTTTGTCGACTAGTCGTTTCAAAAATTTCAAGTCAATATAGTACTATCTCATACCTAATCCACGAAAACGGATAAGACGACTTTGGGCACTCTCGCTTTCTGCAATAAATTTCTGTTTGACAAAGCCACAATACAAAATCCATTCTGGCGTTTAACAATTTGCAGAGCGCGATTCCATTGGAGAGAAGAGTTTTAGTATTCATTAGTTAAATACATTTTCGACTGCTGGTGAACGTAAGAGAGAGCGTTCTTCACAGGTAAGATGTCGACTATTACAAATGCTTTAGGCGTACAAAATGTCGCAGAGTTTTAAGACGATGCAAGACACGTGATATGTCAGCCGCATATTAGATAAAACGGTACGCAATCGTACTACAACTGCGAAGAAGTAACAGTCTGTGCCGTTGGCTTTCTGCATATTTTGGCACATCAAAATGGGAGGTCCGGTAGATATACACAGAGATCATAAGATGTTGCCTTATTGGCAATCGCTCAGCATTTTTGAACCTCTTGTAAGTTGGGCAGTCAAGAAACTCTGAATATGAGTTCACGCTGAATCATAATGATGGCAAAAACAAAACCGTGAGGATGGTTTCGTACTCGTGTCAACTTTATATAATTTAACATTCAGGACTTTTGATGTTCGAAATATTCAGTTACAATTTTGCTGCCGATGATAAATTGTTTGTACAAGCCGACAGATTTTCTAATAAAATGAAATTACTCTTCATCGTCTTGAATGTTATCGCAATGTAATCATCCGTGTTGGGCTCGTTGTCATCTTGGATTTACACGGACCGTCAGAATTTTGCCGCACAAGAAATCTACCGTGCGTTTATTGCACAAATACATTTCAGTAGGAGAAAATAATGAATTTCAGATCACATTCTTGAGCAAGCAACCATTTAAATCGAGCAAAAGATATCGATTAAAGACCTAATACACAAAATTGCAACCGACTGAAATGGCATAATACTTACTGAGAATAACTTTTAAAATTTATTGATTTGTAATGTTCGAGTAACTTGCAGACAACTAGATGGTGTGATGTGCAATAAGTGAGCTCAGGAACGAGGAAATCTGGAACTTATACGCTTATGAACTTTTAACAATTATGATAAGATTTGAAATAATACTTATTGTGCATTGAATACCATATATATATATATATATATATATATATATATATATATATACTTGTGTGTGTGTGTGTAGCACAGCTATGTTCAGAGTAATTATACTTGTATATATACAGTAAACTAATTTCAGCTTAGCAGTAATTTAATTCTTATATGTACATAACACTAATTTCTGTTTGCCAGTCATTTTTGTGGCAGGACTAATGTTTAGCCATTTTATTCTTCTATGAACAGAATAAAATTTTCAATTTATTGCTATTCTAAATGTTAGAATAAATGATGGACTACAGTTGTCATGTGAATTCAGTATCTTAACAAAATTCAATGATAAGATCAACTGGCTGGCAAATAAACTAGTAGCGACATATATATATATATATATATATATATATATATATATATATATATATATATTGACGAGAAAGTCCATGCCTTTTAGTGTTAAGCACAGTATATTTATAATTAGAAGGAAAGAACACATTAATAACAAAGTGGATAAAGTTCATTTATTTCGTGAATACTAATCATCTCTTATACAATCATACATATTTATAAATTTTGGGTTTTCAATTGATTATGCTAGTGGTAACAAATCTGACTCGTTTTTAATTCTGTTCCTTGTTTTGGCTAGTTGGTAAGTGTGTATGCGTGATGGCATGTAAAGGTCATTCTTGCAGTATTGCCAGGTGATGTCTGAGATCTGGTCATTATTGTTTTGATGGCTTGAGAATTAACCATTTCTGCGCATTGTTTATCGTTACATGTACGAGTGCTATTTTTCCCAGTGTAGTTGATCGTTTCACTTTGTTGCGCAAATTTATAATTTCCACATGGTAACAGCGCCAGTGTGGATTGCAAAGTTAAACACTTATATTGCTTGGAAACTTCTGTCACCATATGCGCCTCTGTTATTTCCACTTCAGTTTGTTGCCAATCCGATTGTATGTTTGTTGATTCTAGTCGAGGGCCTGCTTGTTCTTGACTGGATACTAGTAGATTGTTGTTGAATTTTGTTATTCTTGGCCAGTCGATTAGAATATCATGTTGATGAAACTTTTGAATATTAAGGTCAGGTGCTTGTTGTTTTATGTAAAGTGCTTCGTAGATAAATAATAAATTTTCTGATTTTGCTTTATGTAGAATTGTGAAATTGGTCGAATTGACAGGGTGCCCCTTTGCCAATATATGATCGGAAATAGCTGATTTTCCTGAAGGTGCCAAGCCTTTGTTAATCAATTTCTGTGGCAAATGTTGCTGGATTCTGCTTATCAATTGCTTCTTTGTACGTCCGATATATGTGCTACAGCACATACATATATATTGTAGATAATATAAATTTGTGTGTGGTATGCCGCAGAGATGGTGCAGTAGATTTTATTCAAGACTCCTAAACCAATGTGTCCCTGTTAGAGACCTATCCGCGTCCAATTTTGGACAGTCGATAAAGATTTCAAAATATGGACAAAACTGGTCTACCGAACGAATTGCCTTTGCTTCCTTATGAAATTTTTAGTTTTTATTGTTTAAATATATATGATCAATAACCTGGCATTAGACTTCAATTCAATAAAAATTTCCAAAATTGTATGGTTTATACTCTACAATAACTGATTGGGAGTTGGTAATTAGAGCTTCATTTTTTAAGAGTTCAGTTTAATCTAAACAAAATGCTTATCATAAACATATA
This sequence comes from Eudiplozoon nipponicum, assembly GCA_029291075.1. Lineage (NCBI taxonomy): Eukaryota > Metazoa > Platyhelminthes > Monogenea > Mazocraeidea > Diplozoidae > Eudiplozoon > Eudiplozoon nipponicum. The sequence continues at coordinate 50,324 of JAQBSW010003949.1, read as the reverse complement.
TTTGTATATTGCATCACATTACGCGCAGTAATCGGTGCGGGGGACACCGATGCAAATGTTCCTCAGTTTGAGCCTCCCCAAAGCAAATGCTGAACAGTACCCGCGGAGTTACCAATAAGGACGACACTGGTCTATTGTTGAATTACCTTTTCTACCTGATGCAAAGCTTTGCTTTTTCCTGACAAATGAGATATAATAAAATCCTCCTAGTAGATATCCCATATATATATATATATATATATATATATATATATATATATATATATATATATATATTTCCAAGGGGACAGAACAAAATTTGAAACAAGGCAAAACAAAAAACGTCATTTAATTTAAAAACATTCGTACACGTAACAACCAACAATGTGAACAGTTGGTTAAAACTCAATCGAGCAAAACAAGAACGATCACATCTCATAAACCACTAAGCAATACAACGAGAATGACACATACACGCTAACAGACACAAAAACAGTCATATACGCATATTAACTTACATATTATTCAAAATAAGAAAGAGAATTAAAACGGAAAGGCAGGCTAGTTTCCACCGACATAATCAAAGTAACCGAGGATGTATACAGATGAGAGATGGTAAAGTTAATTTGAGTAATCACTAAATAAATGGTCATTTTCCACTTTGCTATTATATGTGTTTTCTCTTCCTAATTAATATATATATATATGAGTACACAACCTTTATTCCATGGAATAACATTTATTAATAAATCTTATTTCTATCAGTATCTACAACCATTATTCTGGATTCGCTAATTTATTCGTTCATTTAATCCCAACTGTACATATGTCATAACCAATCCCCTCTTCGCTATATCATCATGGTTTTGCGCAATTTAGACGACTCCTTTTGCGTTAAGTCATGTGGTGTCTCATCGTTTTTATTGTAATTGAGTCCGTAATGAAAGCGATGGCACACTACATGACGTTACGAAAAAGGAGTGGTCTAAATGGCGCAAAACAAAGACTGACATAGCGAAAAAGCGATTGGTTACGACAAAATTGTCTGATTGATGAACGATTTTACCAATGAATCCAGGAATAATGACTCTAGATACTGGTAGCCAAGATTTATTAATAAAATGCTATTCCATGGAATAAAGGTTGTGTTCTCATATTTAAAAAAATGGAAATTGGTAACTATATATATATATATATATATATATATATATATATATATATATATATATATATTCTACTTGTATCACGTCCATCAATATCCTCAATAATATATCAGGAAGAAAATTCTCCCTAAATGAGCATGTTCACAAAAATGCTAGAAATATGCGTTTTCAGCTACATCGCTTATTTTGGTTTAGACAAGTGCTACGACAAACTAACGTGGCTCTCGTAATGAAATCTCCTGTTTGTGATCATTGCGAATATCAACATTGTGATTATACCAGTACATTTAATATCGGGGTCCGCACAATAAAACAGAACGCCGAATGCTTTGAGCCGTAAAGTCTGTAGAGCATTCGCCGGTGTTTTACATCATGGCACACCATACAATCTGGATTTATCTTAGACTATGTAACCCGGAGATTGAGAGCCTATCCATGACACGCACGAATTCGATGTGTTTATCCTCAATGCGCCAGTCGTAATATTTTTATTATGTATGCATGCGTAGCCTGTTTATGTCAACATCAATTAATCATACACACAAAGTATGTCGTTATCTTCTTCAGATTGGTATTACAAAACAATTTTATTTATACGGAAATGTAAAGCTACATCAGTCATAAAATGTTATTCCTACGAATCCTTCATCAACAACCTTGCTGCATTGTTATACAAAATGATAAAAATGTATGTAATTACTTATCGATGGTTAGAAATGCTTAATATACTTGCAAGTTTGTAGTAAAATGGTCAAAACAGATTGTATTCCATCCATGATATCAACAAAATAAACGAAGATGGCGGAATTAGCTCTAAGCCAATCCACATTCGTGACTTTACCTATATTGATTGGATCGTATATGGGAATTCCCTCAGTAATTATTATAATTATCCTTAACTCCGCAGTAAAAATGTACATTTGTGTACGTTCGTCAGAATTCACTGTTCAACTCAACACAAATGCTTTATTTTTAATCAATTAATTATAGGAGTTTGCTCGTATAAAGCGCGTCAATTTAGTAAAACAAAATACAAATATTTATTATTTTATATTCACTTCTGCGACTCAAAAGCTTCATCCATCATTGTTCTGACGGCTTCATCTTAGTTCGTGCACCTGCTAGGAATTTCCGTTGTATTCACGTCATCCTTAGATAGGGCACTTTGAACGTTCATGGTGTCAAAGGACGCTATTGCTACACACACAAACAAGTTTTACTGTAAATATTACATAGCATACGTAGTATACATCGCATATAAAGGAAATTGGAAACATAGTTGATCCATCGGAAAAGCAATACTGATTCAAAGACGTTAATAAATTTTCTGTTAAGGCCGCTGCGAGACAGTTGATGACAAATGCTAATCCATTTAAGTTCAATATTCTGTTAAGATGCAAAAATCCGAAATCAATACGGACCAAAATAACAATTATCAAAAGTTAGAAAAAACGTTCAAAAAAGATGTTTCTTAGACGCACACTTAACTCGGGCACTTAAGAGAAATATTGTCAGAGAAGCCAAAGTAATGTTCTCGTTAGAACTGTTTGAAATAAAAATCAGTACAATAATTTTGTTGCGAAAATTTAAAAATAGAAACCATCATATACGTGTAACTCACCTTATGTCTTATGAAATTTAATAAAATTGTTTGTTATGTGTTCAGTTTCAGTATATGCAAACCACTTTCCCCTAGGTATGAATTTACCCTAAAACAATTTATACTATATAAGCGATTTCGGCTAATCTCGTCAAATGATTAATATAAATAACAAAAACATTTTAACGTATTTTGTATAAATTTCAAAATAAAGCAAATATATACTAATCCAGCGTGTTTAAATAAAATTTAAAAAATGAACATTATTTGTGCGACGTTTGTTAAACCCTATGATATTAAAAACACACGAACAATTTGCTATTGTTTATTCTACACAAATTCTTGCAATAACATACGAATTGGCAAGCCTGTATACAAACTTTTACTTTTTTAGAAAGCGTTATGATGATGCATTCCAATTTTGACGTGTCATAATTTGCGTAGTCTTAGATCAATCCGCAATACCAAACTATACTTGACAAAATCTAGAATATGATATGCTTCATTAAAAGTAAATGCAAATTTCAGCACCATCTACATAAATAAGATTAACAACGGCTATAATTCCAATTGTAAACTTGGTTCAATACAGAAATTTATCGTAAATTGTAAGTGAGTTCAATCTGATTTAAACAGGCGCAGCAGAAAACTGGAGAATACACCAAAACTTGAATCTGAAAAATTAGATTTGTGTTGTGCAAAATATATAATTAAATAAATCCCGGCATCCAAAAATCTAGGATAGACCAACTGTACGCTATTCCAATTTCATATCGGAGAAGTGTGCAGAATGAATACCAATTTTGAAGCAATTATTATAATTATGCAATGCCAAGTCGTCTGAACACAAAAAACTGATTTTCCTCGCACGAAATTAACTATAGTGCTTCACTTGCAACATGCTAGCATGCAACTGCTAAGTGATTTTTAGCTGGGTTTCAAATTTTCTAACAACATTGACTAATTTTCTTTTAACAGTATTTATCTGTTTAGACCAACTGAAATCAGGATTTTAATTTCCTATATAAATCATTCCATACGTAAAAACAAACTTGCTTCCTTTCAAAACATACTGTTTTCTTAAATCCATAAATTTGACTAATTTTCGCATATTTGAGAACTACCGGAAAATCTCAAACGTTAAAACTTCAATTCCCACGAAAGAGTACGTTGTAATGAAAGTATAATAAAATGCTACAGATGGAAAATTTGGCCTCTACCTAAACAAACTTTAATCATATCATTCATAAAATGAATGCAAATGGCAAATTGTGATCGTATATCTTTAAAAGATAAGGTATGCTTTGCTGAAATTTCACGAAGCTAATGCAATCAATAATCTTATGCCAAAAACAAAAGTTTCGATATTAATTCAAATAAAAATTTAGCTTGATTGGCATTTTAGTCAAATTTTTGAAATCGTAAGAGAGATGCACCAAACAAAGCAAACCACTCAAATCCAGTGTGCGCGCTGATATAAAAAAACCGATAATAGATTTTATATTTCCCGATAGAGACAGCAATGCATTACGACACGAAATGACAAAAAAATAACGTCATAATAATAGTTCAAGTGAAATGAACCGGTAAATGTTTTCCTCTCACGGACAATAATTGTGCTTTCCTCTGTCTACTCTTGCTCTCCTACGTAAACTTGTGTATTCGCTTCATGATAAAACTCAATTAAACCATCTTTTTGAAACGAGGTACTTACATTTTATTTTTGAACCTAAATTGAAAAGTTGAAATGGCTTGGATGCCCAATCAAATGAAACGGCGAATTTTACTGACGAAATTTCGTCATGATTTAAGTCTTTAGAAAGTTTACGCAAATTTCAGCCAATTAATAATAATATAAATGCCATATTATTTCATTGTCTTAGCAGCAACAGTTTGATTTTTAAACATCTCAATTTAATTTTGTACACATGAATGACAAGACAAATTTTATGAAAATATAAATCAGTTTCTTCAGTAAAATAAGGAAAAGAATATATTCTTAAAAATATTTTTGAAAATGTTTACAAATCAGCCATGTTAAATAACTTTAAATCCTAGAACATAAAAGTCGAAGATCTTCATACTTATAACACAATAGTTCATGCAGAATAAACAATCGATTTTTTAACATGGTAAATAAATAGAATGCATTGCACAAAAATACAATTAAGGATAGAAATAGATGCATTCACACACAACCGAAAAATGGACTGAATATAAATAAATCAAATTTATACATTCATAGACATTAGACAAGAAGTTCTATTGTGTAATATTTTAGAATTTGTCACCTGTTTTTAAGTAGAATAATAAAATAAAAAATAAATAAATAATAGATAAATGTTTATACAAATGAATAAATTACATATATATATATATATATATATATATATATATATATATGTATATATATGTATATATATATATATGTATATATTTGCATATATATGTATATAAATATTACATATAATTTATATATATATATATATATATATATATAATATATATATATATAAAAGATTTCTTAAATTACTGAATAAATAGACTCTAAATTTTGTCATTGGTATATGATACATGTTCTAGTGTGAAAAATTGAACAGGGTTATTAATTTTGTATTGAAGCATTTAGTAAAAAAACAGTAGAATAGCTCGAAGGAAAAAGTGGGCTTCGAATGCTTCTCGCTTAGACAAATATTTAAAACTAGCCCTGAGAAAAAAACCACACATTGCCTGATCTGGAACTTTCCTTTTGTGTGCTAATTGTCATTATTGGGTATTTATAATTTTAATTTGTCTTAGCTGTAAAAGAATTTAATAAACATAATAGTTTATAAGGCACGAGAGCAAGAATTATCGAATATAGCACCTGTTGGCTTATTTACAAAGCATTTTAAGCTCACCTTCGTATTTATAACATTTCCATAGATCAGACTTAATGATTAAACTCTCCTGTCAGCTTCTGCTTTTCCTCATTAGCTTTTTTTATTCAGTCTGTTATTAAGAAATTTATTATTATTATTATAATCAAGGTTGCGGTCTTGATATAAACACCTAACCCATTAATTACTTACATATGTCAGTTCATTTCAATACCACTTCCCCATGTAGTGTGGTGTCTGTTCAGTAATGACAGATTGGGATGGTTAGTTGAAACTTTGGGTCTAAATGGATGCCATATGAGCTCCACCTAAAGGAAAAATTGACTAACCAAGTTACATTAGTTAGTATATAACTGAAAATTGTGTGTAGTTTAGTGTGCGGCAGGATGGCTCAGTGGTTAGAGCACCAGATTCCGAAGCAGACGTGCCCAGGTTCTAGTCCTGTCCGCGGCAAATTCTGGCCAGTACATGATGAGTTCCCAGTAAGGACGAAACCGGTCTACTGGATGAATTGCCTTTTCTACACTATACAATTCTTAGTTTATACTGACATATGTAAGTAATTAATGGGTCAGGTGTTTATATCAAGACCACAACCTTGATTATAATAATTGTTATCAACACCCGTGCAACCAATATTCGTTTAAATTTGTAGCATGTTGCATTTTTTCTTCATAATAATAAAAAAATGAGGTAATGCAAAAACCAATAATTCTTCATTAAAGGGCTTTCTAATCTCAAGGAATTCTAGCACGCTTTTCATTAAAAATTAATATTAGCATAACAATAATTGAATGCTTTAGTATCCTGTTAATTATGTTTGAGCTATTTATAATACTGAACTGATGTTGGCACTCAAAAATATTCTGTTTATTGGTTTAATTTGCTATGCAGCTAGCACAGTAGATTAAACAAGCGAAACGTGTTTATTAATTTTGAAATCTAAACTTCTCGCTGTCGCCCGAGTAGGCATGCACCGTAGGTGTAAGTCAATCAGTAAATTACCACTCTGAACAATTACACATTAGGCATCTCCAATTTTGTTGTTCACCATAGTTAGACCGACGAAACTGTAGTACATTTAAATGGTACTGCAACACGTCAGCCACATTGATCTCTAACTTTTATGTTTTCTGCATTAGTCGGTGTTCAAAATTAGTTGTTATCCTCACTTTTGTTGAAGTTTAGCATTCTATGATCAGCGTCAGAGTACGACGGCAATCTGATTAGTAAGGATCAAGCCGCAATGAATATATATATGTAAAGCAAAATAAAATATGCGATTCTCACCTCTAGGAGCCAAGCGTACCCTATGCTTGACTGGAAATTCTGGCTGCACAATTTCTATGCAGTCACGAACGTTAACGTTTTGCATCTATTGCCACATATATAAATTGATAATAAAATTAAACAATCAATGATTGCACGGGGTGATTGGCTGTAGTTTAGCTATGAAGTTCGACGACTTCAAGCTCTTAAACTTGATTTGTTACCAGCACCCGCGCAATCCTTGTACGTTTAATTGGATTAACTAATCATATGTGGCGAAAGCTCCAAAAAGATACTGTTCCTGATTGCATAGAAATTGTGCAGCCGATATTTCCAGTCAAGTAATATGTATGCGAGACTACGAGTGGTGAGAGCCGCAAACCTTATTTTGTTCTCCATATATACTCATTTCGGTTTGATCCTCACTAGCCAGTTTGCCGTTGTACTTTGTTGATGATCACAAAACGGTAAAACGCGTCAGTGACTGAGACTGGCGGTAGTTTAACTACTTTGTTCGATGAGTGATTGAATATATAATGATTGGTGTTTACTTTAGGCTCGCAAACTTGATTTAAAGGCTTTCTACCACCACCCACTCAATGGTTGATTGTTCAATAGAAATTTAGCATAGCTTTAAGTATATCGTGTTGGTAACATTTGCAGATCCGACATATTAAAAACCATGGTAATGGAACACCTTACAAACTCGGTATATTGTATGTAAGGTAAGTTGGCTTTGAATACACATTGTCCAAAACTTTCCATGACATAATAACCATTATTACTCTAACGCACGTTCATATAGGAGAGTGAGCAATCCACATGGTCCACATTTTCTGAGCAAATATATAGTATATATAGGGCGTAATAACGGCAAATGCCGATGAAATGCTATTAAGCACAAAACACATGCTTCCACGAGATTATACTTTTTTTTTGTCCTGACTTTTACTTAACGTTCTTGTCCTGTTTGAACTAATTTGTAACTATATTTATAAAACCAAATGCAAACTTGTATCTATTGATTCTCTGTAACAACCAATACATAGGTATTATTATTTCTTGCATTATAGCAGTTTAGTTCGGCTTCAATATAAATTATCAACAGTTTGATGCTGCTCTTTAAAAATTGGCAGGTTGGTTAGTCAATATTCGAAAGAAAACCAATATAACAAAGCAATTAACGATTTAATGTCTAATGGCTATCCTACACAATTAATCGAATTAATTATTTAAAGGTGAAGTAAACAAAAACAGATGAATTTTGGCCAGAAAATAAAGCAGTTTACCTGAACATCTCATTTAGGGAGGATGCAGTTTACCGAATAGAACACAAGAAAGTTGAAGCAGCATTAGCACGCGCATTTGATGCAGTTTAATTACGAGTGTTATATAGGGTGATAAACTTGCCGTTACCAGCAATCAAAGAGAAAAAGTCGTTCATGTTGACATCAAATAATATTTACCAGTATACATGCGCAAGTTCTCGATCAATTTACGTAGGCCGATCGATCGGCCGGTTAATTACTCGAATGAGAGAATATTGCAACTTAAACGCCTGTTTTAAATAAAATAGTGAATACACGTCCGCAACTGCGCAACACACTGTTGAAACCTCACACGTATATTCTCCAGACGTAGCATATAAAATAATCACTAAATGCTATAATAAAATAGAGTTATCCACATACGAAGCTTCATGGATAAAAAATTGCAGCCGGGTTTATGGAAGCAGAAGAAGCATTTTCAAGCCTTGCTTGTGGACCGGAGGTGATGCACGCAATTTATTGGTTGTTTACTTATTGAACGCTCTCTCCATGTTTACATTTTTCTATCTTATTTTGCCTTTCAATTTATTTATAAAGAGATGTTCATTTGTAGATACTTGAGAAGAAAATGAGAAAGAAGCAGTTCTTGTATATGATAAAACTTCTTTTCATTTCCAAGCATGGAAAGGGTACTATGAATTATTTATGTTATTGAATGATCTCTTGATTAATGCTAAATTTGATAACTAATGTCGATCAAGGGAATATTATATGGACCTGTTGAAGTAACAACTTTACATATTGTAGCAATAGCCAGCGTGAGACTAAAACTCACAAAGGGTCCTATCTAGGGCTGGCATTAATTCAACAGAAAGTTCTCGCATAAGCGCCCGTATTAGGATGAAGCAGGCAGCACAATGATGGAAGCAGACTTAGAGCTGAAGTTAACATAAAATAATTAATATCTGTAAATTTGTTTTATTAAATCGACGCTCTTTATCCGAGCAAATTATAATATATACTTTATTAAAAATAAAACATTTGTGGTACATTTACAAATGGCTTCTGATGGGTTGGAAACGTTGATTCAAGGACTGACTGCACAAATGAACAATTTGACTGCAGAATTAGGCATAATTAAGTCTTGTCTGGATGAAACACTTATAATAAATTCCGATGAAATCCGCGTGCACGGCTCAACCAATATAGGTGGACACAACACATATGTTATAATTCTCAATTTTGGTGGAATTTATCTTATCCAGAAATCCATTGTGCTATTACTATTTACAGAATATGTTTATATTATATAAGGTAATTTGGCTTTGAAGACGCTTTGTCGATGACATTTTACGAAGTTTCGCTCATTAATTGCTTGCATACAGTTTCATATGTGAGATTTACTGGAAACAGTCAATATATTTTGACCAAATATAAAGCGGGTTTAGGACCTTGTACCGACTTCTACTGATGAGTCGGTGGTAAGCACGATGATGATTTTCGTATATCCTTCTGGTCCTATTTGATATATTTTTTTACTAGGCAGGAAAAACTTAATACACATTTTGCATATTAGATCATTTGTTGCTAGTCTGCGGCAAATTTATAATAAATTGTCACTGCTTAGAGAAGTTAATGCCATTTAAAAGGAATTTTAGTTGATACTAAATTTGTCTGATCATCTATCGTGAAAATAACTTCCATTTCCTTTATCCAGCTCTGTTTAATATCAGCACACCAGAAAGCTATACTTCTCAATTGATTATTTATAATTAACATTATACTGATTTTTGTGAATGTATTACATCTAGAAATGCAATTTTAGCCGACAAAGTAATATGATTCGCACATTTGATTCAAGAATGGATGATTTAGCGCCAAATATGTTGGAAATTTTGGCTACTTTCCAATTCTTGAGCTGGCAAATGGTTGTCACATTGACAAAGTCTCGTAAATAGACACGCTTTTAGCTGTATTGACATCTGAAATCATACTAAAAAAACATTAAGTCAGTGCGATAACTTGATTCCTCTATGAGATCAGCAACGGCATATTCGTCGGCTGGGGTAATCTTATCCAAAACACATTTTTACTTGCTTAAATCTCGTGATTACCTAATTATTAATGCGCCTAGAAACGCACTAGTTCTTGTACAACAAAGTGTCTGAATTGATGTCTGGTGTCTAATCGCATAACTTAGAATGCATTAAAGATGGAATAAATTAACAATTGTGCTAAGCTTAATTGCAAGCTTTGTTATACTAACTGGAAGTTCACATATTTAGAGCCATTGTAATGCAACATTAATGTATTTGCATTACTTTGGTGGTTGTTTCTAAGGTCTTGTATGCATATCTAAGATTTTGCCCGAATATCAATTGCCCAAATGAAAGCTTCGAAGGATCTTCAACTCCTTCTACAGCCAAGGTTTGACAAGGACTTTTCAAATCCTGTGGGTGTGGTTTCTCATGATATTTAGATTTTGCAAATTGGTACGACACTATTATTTTCCATAAACCTCGCTTTTATTTAGGCGGCCCATGAAATATTTGTTATACTGTACTTAACCAATAAAGATGGTAACGTTACATACTGTTTGTTGCGAAGATCTAATATATATGCAAATATGTATTAGGTGTTGCGAACCTAGTAACAAATTAGTTCAGTTGTGACCAGAAGGATAAACCGAAGGCAGCATGAACGGAAAGTATAAACTCATGCACATTCGTTTCGTGCTTACTGGCGACTCATCAGTAGGAGCCGGTATTACGCCCTTTAACCACTATATATTTGGTCGAACAATGTGGAATAATAGGACGGTACGAACAGACTTCTTTTGTAAGACTCATAAATCTTGGAATGATAGACGTATAGATAAGTTATCTATTCGAATATTATTTAATCTTCTGTGAACCAATATGTACATTTGTATCCATCATTAGTTATAAGATGGTGAACAATAAATGAAATAAGCAAATTGACTCGAATCCACCACTGTCATTTTAAATTATACACAGAAGTTTGAATCAAATGGTGAAATTTACGCAAATGTAAGCTTAAATTTTACATTTCTCGCTGATCATCACATTTGATCGTCTCATCTACTTGCGTTTAGCATTGTTTACATAAGTTCAGTGAATGCACTCCGCAGTGCCAATCTGATATATATATATTTGAATGACAGTTGTACGCATTTTCTGACGAAAGCATTTCCACATTCAAAACCATTTAAAATTTCGCGTAAATCCATCAGCTAGTGTCAGTTCGACAGGTTAATGACAGAATTTGTTAAGTAAAACGACATATATGTCAAACAGATTAGTCTTTCTAAGCCTATGCATTACAGAGGTATCGATTGTAGTGGGAAACCAGAACTAAGAAACAAAATGTAAAGACACTCACAAGTGTCTAGGTAAATTTAACTTTGCAGACCAAAGTGGATATCTGAATTAAATACTGACGTTGGTTCTCAAAATGTAGGATTTTCAACTAGGAGCGCGATGCAACAAACTTGAAAAATTTGGCCAATTACCGAAAGAAAAGTGGAATAGGATATAAAGGAGAGCATGTAAGATTTAGTTGATTTGTATTCATAAGCGCGGGAAAATTTGCGCATAAAGTAAATTATAGTTCATTTGGCGCTCTCCGTTCTTGAAAAATATTAATATTGAGAATATATATATATATATATATATATATATATATATATATATATATGGGTGTGATGAAAATGTCAATAGTTACCATCGATAATCACTTAGCATTCATTTGGTAGGATGAAAACATCCATTAAATAAATGAAAGTAAATCTATTTTTTGAATATTTTTGTTTTGATCCCTTAAATATATTTGTATTAAGTTTGAACGCACAAAGACTTAGATTACACGCTGACTATAATTGAATTCCCCAATGAATGAATAAAAGTTTGTTCGGATTGGTTTTAATGCCATACTTGTACATGGCATGGATTTTGTGATTGGCGAGTAATTCAATTTGCCTGTCTATTTTACGTTTTTTTTCTCTATTCGTATACCAGCTGTGCATTAATTTAGAATTATCTTCTTACATATCTAGGCTAAGAACATTGACTGCTTGCAGATAATGTGCATATTTGTTTTTAGAGACAATGTGTTTCTTATTTATTCATTTCTGTTTTGCCGTACTCGTCTATGCTTATTTTGTGATAATCGTACAGCCAAGGTGGTAGTATTGTCTTGCTTCGTGGCACATCTGTTTGTGGTGTTTTTTGTTATATTTCGCCAAGTTCTTTGTGGCTCAGATTTGGGCTTATTCTATATTTTCTGGGCCTGTTGAATATACGTTTAGCTTCTCATTATTCGCGATACGTCGAGTGCTACCTAGCGTTGATGGATTCCTCTAAAAATTTATCTAGGCTTTCGTTTTGTGCGATTCAGTGCTTTACACAAATTTAGCAATAATTTCTAACTGGTTTTGTTTTGAATGGAGACGTTAGAAGTGTTTACTTAGTGCACAGTTTGGATTAGATTATAGGATGAACAGGTTTTTGCACAAGGTATTGCGTACCTCGTAAAATTAGTTCAATTAAGATCAGAAGGATTAACCAAAATCAGCATGAAATAAGGTATTTCTCCGCGACAAACTATTTCTAGTTATTATATTTTCAAATAAATGGTGTCATAATTACCATGAAATATGAAAACGGTGTCGATCAAGACCAGAGTGTCTGGATTTCCTAAGGTAAATGTTGTACAGAACTCGAACCTGGGAACGTCTGCTTCGGAATCTGGTACTCTAACCACTGCGGCAGGATAGCTCAGTGGTTAGAGCAACAGATTTCGAAGCAGACGTGCCCAGGTTCGAGTTCTGTCCGTGGCAAATTCTGGCCAGTATATGATGAGTTCCCAATAAGGACGAAACCGGTCTACTGGATGAATTGCCTTTTCTACACTATGCAATTCTTAGTTTATACTGGCATATGTAAGTAATTGATGGGTCAGGTGTTTATATCAAGACCGCAACCTTGATTATAATAATAAGGATATTATAACGTCCACATTGCCCACATGTCGTCACCAAATATATAGCAGTATAGGGCGTAATACCATTTTCAAATAATTAGTCATTAGTATGCACGAAACCCATGTGTACACGAGATGGTTCTTTACGTTCATTCAGACTTTGGTGCATCAGTCTAATCTTGTCTGAACTAATCTGTTGCTATTTACACAATACCTAATACATCATCCCATATATTAGTTTCCTGCAAAAAACAATACATAACTGTTATTTTCTGGCTTTATGAACTCTAGTGATTCATTTAGTGTCAGCAGATCCCCAATCCAGGCATGGCATAACGATGTATTTAGAAAGAATTCACATAACGCCCCCTTCCCCCCAATTTGTAGATCTGCATCATCCAAGTTTGTGAATGTACAGAAATAATTGTAAAAATTAAATTTCTTCTCATTTTATAGGCTTTCTTAGTTTCATGACACATCCACTCATTGACTGCTTTTGCGTGTCTGAAATTGTTGTTGCTACTTTTGTTGCTAATGTTACAAATGGTGACGTCTATACAAAATGGATTTTTTGTGCTTGATGAATAAAATTCTTAATCCTAGTCAGTGTTCCATAATTTTATGCCTATGGAATTTCAAGCCGACAGAAATCTTTTTTTCTCTTTGATATACAGTGATTCACAATCGTTAAAGGACTCTTCCGATCTAGCTTTGTAAAGGATGGAAAAACTGGTTGTGTTGAATTGGTAGATAAATTTATCAGTAATTGCTGTATTTGCAGAGGGCACAACTCCTGTCTAGATCAGTTTCTGCGGCAGATGTTAAAAGTCTTCATTTATTTGCTGTGTCTTAATGTTTCTTATGTATGTGCCCGCACATACATTTAAAATTTGAATCAATAATATAATTCGATGAAGACGTTAGTTGTTCTTAAATGCTCAAAAATAATAATCACCGTGTGTTAATATGATGTTTTATTTACCGTTTGGATGTCTTTTCTTGGGATTGGGTTAATTCTTCTTATCATTGTCAATGCTTGAAAATCTTCTTGGTATGGCAGATTCAGGTAAAATTTTATTCTACTGCCCTTTGTTACGCCATCTGAATGAAAACTGATGTTAACATTAATGAATTTTTCTAAACTGTTGTTCCCGTACAAAATCCTGTTCGAATACCCGCACTCGTTCTCGATCTTATGCTCAGAGCATTCACTTTCTAACTCCGTTAACTAATATGTTTACGAAGTTTCACTTATAAGATTGTGGGATGCCACTGTTGTGCCACATGTATTGTCACGAGAACGTGGATTTCCGATGTATCAACCTTGTTAAGTTTCCGTCATCATATTCTAGTAGAATGGAAATATTTAATTCAGATACACAAAACATCTATTACCCAATACGAATTGTAATATCACATTTAAAATAACACCGTAGTGCGTATGCTCCATAAATTCAACTTTATCATATTTTCTTGTAAATTCCGTTGAGAAGATGAAGCGAAAATGCAACTGTGTAACTTTATATGTACTTTTTGAAATTCATATCAGCTTGTGTATCTGCAAATAAATTCTGGATATATTTTTACTACTACACATTTTCTAAAACAGTGGCGAGGAGTAGATATGATATGATATTTACTTCATTCATGCCATTTTCCGGTGAATTGCAGCGGCAATCTTCATGGCTCAAGATTTTAATTGATTTACTTAACATTTGTGAGTTGAAAGGAACTCTAACATTAGATCAGCAGTCAATTCAGGCTTTCCTTATAAAAGTTGCACAAACGTAATTGTTGTTTTTGAAAGCATTTTTTTATCAAAAATTATTTCTCACGAGCCCCTGATAGTTTTTACGCTTTTTTAATTCTATTGACTTTTGTTATATTAGCCCCTGGTGTTGTCCTTTTTACGATCCACGCTGCTTAATTCAACTATCCTCAAATATCACCACTAAGAACTAAATCAATATTAAAACAAGAAGTGCAGAGTAGAGAAGAAGACAACAGGAATGATTGGTCTAGATATTACCCAAAGAATAAATCAGAGAAAAAATTCTTTAGTTAAGTAAATACCGTCCTATTTCCCCCTATTTCTAACCAAAATATATAATGGGTTAACGGCGTAATACAGGCTCCTACTGATGAGTCGCCACTAAGCACGAAAGTTCCCGTTCATGCTCTCTTTTGTTTATTGTTATGTTTGTAATTGAACTTATTTACTACTAGGTGCGCAACACCTAATTCATATTTGTATTTAGTTAAGTCTTAGAAAAATTATGCAATAAATAAGAAATATTTTCAACATCCATTAATCTTCATCACCCGAAAAAAAGCTATTTCGAAATTTTAGCAATTGTTTGTATATGCTTTCGAATCCTATTATTAAAGTAAAAATTAATTAAATTAAATATTATGCACTTCAGATAATTTGGTAAAGTTTCACATTTTGGAAGTAAGAAAAAACGCTATTTAGATTTGTAAACAGCACTTAATCGTTCTTTGGCTAAGTTATGTTTATAAATAACCAGATACTTTAAGCACAACATAATGTCCGGGATACTAATTCATACTGGATTGTTTATGGTGAAATGCGCTAATTCATCGAAAACTTGGATGTCTAGAGGATAGTACAATGTTGACAAAATTCCATCCGCAACACCACGTTGTGTTGAATGTTCTTGTTAAAATACTTCTGAGCTACGTTGAAATACACGTCGGTCGTTTATGCAAAACAAAACATCCTTATTATTCAAGCCCAACAGATTTTCACTAAACTTCGTTTAGTACTCTTCTTTATCTTAATAAGTTTGTGTGTCAATCCATTAAATGTTTCGTTATTGTTAATTCATTTCGTAAATCTGCCAATAATGCTATAAAGCGTCTGAGGCCTAGTATTATGTGATGCATGCCGAGATTTACTTGAAAATTATTTTGAATTTCGCCAATGTAAAATCCCTAGCCTAGCCTACTCATATTTTAATGCAAACTTTCATCATCAACAAAATTACTTACATAAAAATCCAGAATAAATCTCAAACAGCTAACTGCTTTACCTAACGATTTTGCGCAACGTTTCTCGACACTTCGATTGAAGCGTTACAGGTGCGTTTTAAAATCTGAATTACGTCTTCATCATAACATAAATATAAAATATTTAATTACATCGTTTATTCGATTATTGATAACAACTGTTCAAATCAAGTTTGCGAACTTGAAAGGGAAACATCAATTCCTTTGGTTGGGTGATTGCTAATCTACCGAAAAAAACTTTTTTTATAGATATTTTGAATAAGAGTCAACTTTAATATAATATTATTCAGCAGCAGTTTTAACTTATTCATGTTCTTCTTCTCTATTAGTTTTACTGTCGGTCCATAAACTTTTATGTTATAGTTAATTCATTAATTATAATTGATACTGATTTTATAAAGCTTCTAGGGCTTAGATTCAAATGGAGCATGCCAAATCGTATTCGAAAATAATGTCGAGATTTCCTTTAGTCAAATTCATTTCCTACCTTTACGACATTTTAATGCAAATATACATTATAATAATATCATTTAACGAAAAATTCAGAACTCATTCATTATATAATCAATCTTCTTACAACAGCTCAATTTAAGACGTTTAGAAAAAGTTATCCTTATTTATCATCTTGAAAAACACATAAACATTGTGCCGAATTCTTCTTCAGCGAATTCCAAACTAAAATTTTCTATCAAGATAAGCTGGCAGCCATTAATATCTGCTAGCTAATGCTAAATTGAATAAAGCAAAATTTACACTAAAAAAGTAATCGATTAAACTTCGAATACATCTACGGGTGTTCAATATTTGGTTTGGTTATTATACAAACATACATAAAATAATTAAATTTAGATTGATTGCGATCTTCATATAAAAAACTAATCCATTAAGTGCAGTCATTTGTCAGTATAAACTAATATTTTTATAGTGAACAAAAAGCAATTCATCTAATAGACCGGTTTCGTCCTTATTCGGAACTCCTCACACACTGTGCGCAACAAATTATGGCCAATACGTGATGAGTTTCCAATAAGGACGAAAACGGTCTATTGAATGAATCTCCATTTCGAGACTATACAATTCTTAGTTTCTACTGGCAAAAGTAAGGACATACTGGGTCTAGTTTTTATATCAAGATCGACATCTTGGTTAAAGTTAATACATAAAATAAAGTTTTAATACATAAATTTATATTGTGGATGTCATTTAATATCGTTGAATTTATAGCTTTTAAAAAAGTATTGATTGCACATGTGATGACACCAATTATTTAAATTAAGATTGAGAGATTGATATAAACACCAATCCTAGTCTATGTCAGTTTAAAATAAGCATTATATAAGAAAACAAAGTTAACTCATCCAGGAGGCAGGCTTTATTCTAATTTTGAACTCGTCAATGTTCTTTCAAGAAATTTTTCCGCAATCAGGACTCGAACCGTAGCAGATTTTCTTCAGAGTCTGTGACTGCATACATTGTGTCACCCTTCCATCCTACGTTTATTGCAGTTGCAACATATAAGACTTATAGTAATGTAGAACCGAGTGAAAATTACACCAAGAACGTTTAATTAATAGAACAGTTAAATAATGTTTGTTAAGGAGAACTAACATATATGCAAGTATGTATTAGGTGTTGCGAACCTAGTAATAAATTAGTTCAGTTGTGACCAGAAGGATAAACCAAAGACAGCATGAACGGAAAGTATAATCTCATGCACATTCGTTTCGTGCTTATTGGCGACGCATCAGTAGGAGCCTGTATTACGCCCATTAACCACTATATATTTGGTCGAAGAATATGGGATAATAGGACGGTACAATCTACTAGACGAATGTGTAAACCTATAGTAGTGAAGCTAACATCATATAAAGTCTCGAAAACGCGACTTCAACGCTAACTCACTCTCTATAATATAGACTAAGAGTCTGTAAAGGATACTAACACTATCGCTATTGTGTTAGTAACCGATACCAACATTTTAGTACCGAAAATGTACATGGTAATAACACTATAGTTGCTTAGTCGCACATTGTACCAACATGATGGATATCAATGTATGCTATAGTTGACTGAAATGTAGAATTACATATATTTCTGAACACCTGTTATTCCAGTAAATCCATACACCCTGGCCTTTATCGATATCAATTATCACATTTCGCGGTTAACATGACATTCAACATATAACAGTTAAATACTGTTTGTTGCGGAGACCTAATATATATGCAAGTATATATTAGGTGTTGCGAACCTAGTAACAAATTAGTTCAGATGTGACCAGAAGGGTAAACCAAAGACAGCATGAACGGAAAGTATAATCTCATGAGATTATACTTTCTGTTCATGCTGTCTTTAATTTACTCTTCTGGTCACAACTGAACTAATTTGTTACTAGGTTCGCAAAACATAGTACATACTTGCTTAATTTGTGTGTTTGATTTGGCACGTGCATCCATGTCAAAAGTTTAAACAATTTCCAGTCTCGGCTGTAATTGTTAGAAAATGTCAAACGTCAGTAAACCTTAGCAATTGCACATTATATTAATATTTTTTGATTTTTCTTGTTTATGCTTCAAAATTTACTCCTATAAGTCAAGATTAAAAATCTGAAAAGAGCAGTAGTTTTTTCACATTAAAAAAATTCGGTATAGCATTATTTTTAAAGATGGAGTTTATATCATTTATTGTAAAGTTAGTGATTCAGGAACAGTACAATCAACCTGAATTCAAATTCGTAATTGCAATCAACACACGAAAGTGGACCCAAACGGTAGCAAAACCAAAACTGTAATGAAGAGCTCATAGCTTCAGTGCACATTGAAATCTTCGAACATTTTATGGGAAACGTGTGTATTTAAGCCGTCTGCGTTGTGTCAGCCAAAATTCATCTCTGTTTTAGCATGATAATTCATACTTATTTATGCATACATAATTAATGAGTGACAAAGCTTTCATTTATGATTTTCGTTTGATAATATATATTTCTGGATTGCCTTATAAGATCACTTTCGACAATATTCCTCAGGATCTCTAACACGTACATCCACCAGTTTTAAGCAAGGTTGCGATCTCGATATAAAAACCTGAACCATTATGTACATACCTTTGTTAGCTTAAATTAAGTGCTGTATAGTGTGGAAGAGGCAATTCATCCAGTAGACCCAGTTTCGTTATTATTGGGAACTCATCATGTACTGTCCAGAATTTACCGCGGCAAGGCTCGAAGATGAGCACGTCTGCTTCGGAATCTGGTGCTCTAATCACTGCCAACGAATCGGTAGAAATAAAACCAAAATAGATAGTATATTATTTTATTATTCCTTAACAATGACGTAAAACTATTTATTTACATGCACGTTAATTCCCTGATTAGCTTAATCAAGTCTAGTTGTTATGCACTGAATTAAAATTAAAATGCCAGGAACACGTGTTATATTAACATAGAAGAGTTTCGCATAGAACTGCAGCAGGGTGGCTCAGTGATTAGAGCACCAGATTCCGAAGCCGACATGCTCAGGTTCGAGCCCTGTCCGTGGCAAATTCTGGACAGTCTGT
This sequence comes from Eudiplozoon nipponicum, assembly GCA_029291075.1. Classification (NCBI taxonomy): domain Eukaryota; kingdom Metazoa; phylum Platyhelminthes; class Monogenea; order Mazocraeidea; family Diplozoidae; genus Eudiplozoon; species Eudiplozoon nipponicum. The sequence goes on along the minus strand of JAQBSW010003949.1, from coordinate 30,580 downwards.
GATGAGTTCCCAATAAGAACTAAAACCGGTCTACTTGACAAATTGCGTTTACCACACTAAACAATATTTCGCTTTTACTGACAAATGTATGTACATAATGGGACAGGTGTTTATATCAAAATCACAACCTTGATTAAAAGTAATTGTTATCACCGCTCGCGCAATCAATTTTCGTTTAATCTCATTTCTTGTTGCATGAAATACGTTAATCCGTTTAACTGACTGTTGTGTTGTTATGTTTGGCGACTGGTTAAGTGTAGTCAAGTTCAATGTATGCGAGACTGCTAGAGGTGAGAGCCACATATCTAAATTTGATTTCCATATATATGCGATGCGGTCTGATCCTCGATAGTCAGTTTGCCGTCGTACTCTGATGATGATCATGGAAGGTCGAAACGCGTCAGTGCGTTGAGGCTGGCGGTAGTTTTGTTAAGTTGTTCGACGACTGTTTAAATACAATGGGATTGGTGTTTACTTCAAGCTCGCAAACTTGATTTAAAGCATTGTTACCACCACCCGCGCAATCAACTATTGTTAAATTGGTTAAGTATAGGTTTAACGCTAGCATAATGCTTGTAAACTTTATTTTTTAATTTTTTTTCAACATTCACTCAATTCTTCGTTGCTCATTTGATTAAATTTAGGTTTTCATTGTTTATATACTATTCTTGAATATTTTTTTGCAATATGCTTTAGCTATGAACATAAAGTTTTGTTGTTTAAATCGTTATAAAATGGAATGTTCCATTAGATTAATGGCAAAGTTTATAATATCTTAGTTGACATATGTTATGGGGTCATTGTGTCGCTTTTGACACGTCTTACAAATAGTGAGTAATAAGCTACTGTGAGGATAACTAGTTCTAAATTTATTCAAAATAAAAATAAGCTTTACTTTTTAGATTCACAATAATCGCTCTATAAATATAATTGTAATGCTCGCTTAATCCACCCAAGGAGAAAATAAAGAGAAATGCAAAATAACATACATGTTACTGTTCAATTAGCTCTACTTATTAATTTCTTTCTTTGAACAAGCGCAGATGTCTTATCCATAACTGCTGTTCGACAGCAGCATTGAATCTCCATTAGATACCGAATGAATTCCTCTTGATGTATATCCGAATCCAGCAGGGTTTCACTTCCTAAAAAACTTTTGTTCCTGAAGGTGTACTTGTGTTAATGTAAACAGTAAGACTCAATCTGATGGATAGATAACCTGCATGACATTTCTTTCTTTAAATCAATTTTGCTTTTATATGCATGAAATTTGTCAAAAGTAACACTGAAAAGGAAGAATGGATTCTGAATGCAGTAATAACAGAAAAATCGGAGATATACCGTGCTGAGTCGCGTAAATTTAAATTTTAACTAATGAATATTGTGCATTACTGCTAAAAACTGAGGTTTACGCAAGTATTTATCTGAATTGATTAAACTTGTGCTTAGTAGGAGAATTGAAGATGAAGCATATTAGTATTCACACCAAACTTATTAGCCAAAGTCAAAATTAACGAAATGTCTAATCTCATATGTAAATGCGTTTCGTCCAATACCCGTTATATATTGTGGTGAGAAATGCGGGAAAATTGGACTGTAGCATCACATATACGAATGTGGAAATCTACAGTAGTGAAGCTAACTTCATATACAGTAGTCGGCAATGCGATTTCGATGTGACTATATATACCGAGATTGTCAACGGAAAGAACACTATGTAAGTTGTGTCAGTACCTGTTACTAACATTATTTGCTTTCGAATATGTACTATGGTTGCTAAGTCGGCATACGGTACCAACTTAAAGGATTTCAGGGAATGCTTAATTTCACCAAAATTGAGACTTACAACTACTTTTGAACACCTCTTATTCCAGCAAATCTATACACTCTGGCCTTAATCAATATCAGACATCAAATTTCACGGTAATCATGACATCGCTCAATAGAATATATAACAATTGGATAATACATATGCAATGATGAAAAAAGGAATTGCGCACCTAGTAAGAAATTAGTTGAACTAGGACCAAACGGCTTAAACAGAGTAAGCATGAACGAAAGTTCTAATCTCATATACAAATGCGTTTCGTGCTTACTAGAATAGGAGCCGGTAATACACCCTATAGCTACTATATATTTGGTGAAGAAATGTGACACAGATGCACGGTAAAACTTCATATACAAATATGTATACAATCAGAAATGGAGCTAACTTCAAAGTCAACTCTCCGTGTATAATAAATACTGAGCCTGTAAAGAGTACCGACACAATTTTTTCCAAATGTCGAGTCTGCACATGGTACCAACACAATGGTTATCAAGATATGGTAAATTTTACCAATTTGAGAATTATAACTACTTCTGAACACCTGTTGCTACAGCAAATATGATGGATATAGGACGTAGTACCAATTTCCACTGACGAGTCGTTAATTAGCTTGAGAGGCATGTTTACATAATATTATTCTTTTCGTTCATGCTGATTTTGATTCATCATTGTGGTCCTTTTTGAACTAAATTGTTATTAGATACACAATACCTAACATGCATTTCAATATATATATATATATATGCTCTCTGAAACACACATTATAAAAATCATACTAATTTTAATTTAGGCAACGTAATAATATTAATAAGTTTGTATAAACGAAGCAAAATTTGTACATGTTTTAAGAATGCATTTATTGTGAAGTAAGCAAATTAATATGTGAACACACGCAATAGTAAACAAACACAAACACACACATGCCTATACATGATTTAGTCCTTATTCGTCCCAATACGTGTTCTGTCTTTTCTGACAAAAGCGCATGCACCGATATGTCAACTTTATTAAGTTCGGAGTTCCGCCATTTATTCACTTGTGGGCTCTAATTTATGTGTAGTAACTAATTTTGTACTTCAATTAAAATTTCAGTAGGCGCAATTGCCTAAGCCGATATACATTTAAATAAAATAATTTGTTCAAATTAAAAATTTCTCTTTGCTATTGAAAATATTTAAAACCATACTTAATGTAAGAATGGTCATTTGCTGGAAAAACGTTCTCTTTAATTAGTTTGTTTTAAAATTTACAACGTTGTATTTCTGATTCTGCACACTTATTCAAAGTTTACAAAATATTTAATTACCATTTGAATTACGCTTAATTTGGTCTTTATTAAGTAGTATTAAATAGTAATTATTAACAAATTTATATCTTTGTTAAAAAAATTTAAAACTATGTGGCAGACATGCTTATTCGTAACGCATAATATATGTATTCGTCAATCTACTACTGCTCCTTGGTTTCTAAGCTTTTTTGGTTATTAATTTTCTCGGAATCAGAAATATTTTAATCTAAATTTTGGATCGATAATAGGAATTAAAGTAGACACTGCTTAACCAAAATCGATATCATTGTGTAAATTAAGGACGTAATATATGCAAGTTATTTTTATTACGATTAGAGCAAGAATGTGTTCAACTTATACGATAGACCTTTCTCTTCACCTGTTAAACTTTAAACAGATTATTTCTTAAATTATTATTTTAGTTTATCGCCAAGCTTGTTTACATGACTCTCAAAGAGTTAATGCTTTCAATAAATAGAAAACGTTCGTCTGTTCGAGTTTGGTGGGTACACCATTTGCAAAATATCAGAGAGAAATTTATTTGATAAGTGAACAATATTCTTCTACTTGAAAAGTAAACGATTTATTTTAAAAGATAGACACACTTTACGAAAACGGGAATGCTACTTTGTCTTTCACTATAAAATGATTTAGCCAAACGTACTTTAGTCCAAAATTTATTTAAATGATGGTTGCGAACATGACATAAACTCCTATTCTATTCTGTACATACACTTTTCAGTGTAATGTAGAAAAGACAATTTAGCCAGTATACCGGTTTCGTCCTTATTGGGAACTCTTCACACACTAACCAGAATTTGCCACAGACATGGCTCGAATCTTGGCAGTTCTGCTTCGGAATCTGTCGCTCTAAACACTGAGTCACCCCGCGTGATTTGGAATGTTAGGTATATCAAGATCGCTCTCTTGATTTCAATAATTGTTATCACCGCACGCGCAACCAATTTTTCGTTTAGTTGACATAGATATTTGCCAAGAAATTATATATATATATATATATTTTTATATATATATATATATATATATATATATATATATATATGCAATTGTACATTATTTGTTGCGCATCTTGTAAAAAATTAGTTCAAATATGACTAGAAGGACATACCAAAGTCAGCATGACTGGGAAGAAAAACTAAATGTGCATATTCGTTTCATGCATACAGACGACTCATTAGTAAGAGCCGGTATTACGCCCTATGCCCACTATATATTTTGTTGAGGAATGTTGGACAATTATACAGTACAATCCGATATTTCCACATTTCTCATCCAAATATATAATGAGTAAAATGCACAGTACTGGCCCCTACTGGCGAGTCGCCTGTAGGCACAAAACTAATGTATACATGAATTTATACGTTCTGTTCATGCTGTCTTTGGTTTATCCTTCTTGTCATACTTGAATTAATGTGTTAGTAGGTTGCGCAAATCCTAATTCACAATAGCGTATGCATACAATGTCTAAAAAAACATATTTGAAAATAAATATTTCTCTGAATATTACGTTTAAAAATGAATTCTGCTTGTATTGCAATTTTTCACGTAATTTATTAAATATGATATATTATATCTTTAGAAGACCACAGCTATGAAATATTACTACCTCTCTAACATCAAAGTTGAAAAAATTTTTGTTATCACACATATTTACTTTAGCCAACTTCAATTCGAAAAATACACATGCCGTTTATCCTGCCTTATAAAAACTATCGGTTTATAAACGCAAAAACGGGAGCCATTGTTCAACCTAAAACGTGTAAATTAAACATTTGTAAGGATTGCTCAAATTTGCTGCAGAGATTAGTAAAAGCGCCTTTCTGCATTATGCTATAGACATTCAAGCAATTCATGTTTGATCCACAATAAGCCAGCATATAATTAGGGAACACTGTAATGTTTCCGAGACAATGGTAGTCTTCGATAGTAGATTTAAAAATTTTATCATTTAACACAATTATTTTGTGTTTTCTTTGTGATCGAACATTATCTTTTAATAACATACATTAGACTGCTGTCAATTTTGCCGAGACAAGTTATTTCGACACTATTTTTGTGCTCATTGTTGCTACGAAGCTCAATGCCTAATACCATGACCGAGGTGGCAGGATGTTCATATCAATATATCGATGATATTATCAAGAGTTATTTGAAGTACACCGCTGTTGAGTGCGAAAAATGAAATCTCTCAAAAAATGAATTAAAAACTCTATCAGGCTTTATCTTATATATAGTTCATTTTCAAATGAAGTGCCTACATATTTGCATTTCTAAAAACGCTATGTTAAGTTGATTCTATGACTAATTGGACACACAAGCATACAAGTTATGTATCCCTCCGAATGTCTCATATTTCTTTATCAGGTATTTATTCCTCGTCTCGCGTAGGGCCGGGGCCCTACGGTTTAGTCGCTCGTATGCTCGAAAGGCATGAATTCTTCAGATTGTACTTTCTGTTCATGCTGACTTTGGCCAAACCTTCTTCTATACCCTTGAATGGAATTGTTACTAGCTGCGCAAAAGGTGAAAAAATGTAAATATGGTAGTTCTTGACGTCAAAGGATATAAAATAATTATTTGATTTATTGAAAATAGTAGCGATTAACATTAAAATGCGATAAATAGTGCAGATCGAGGTTGGTGAATGTGACAAACAAGGAATAGCATGTGACCAGAGTGACTGTTAGCATCGATTTTTAGTCCAATGTGGCTTATATTTCAAGTAATGTTGTTGGTACTTTCCACAGTGTGTGTTTAGATAATACATAATGAGTTTAGTCTGAACCCACATGGTTAAATTATCATCATCATCATCATCATCATCATCCACAACACCATCACCACAAGCACCATTATCATCATCATTGGCAGAAGAAAAATTTTCATAATCATTATCATCATTTCCATCACCATCATCATCATCATCATCACTATCATCATCATCATCATCATCATCGTCATCATCATCGTCATCATCATCATCATCATCACAATCATCATCATCATCATCATCACAATCATCATCATCGAAATCACCAGCATCATCATCATCAGCAGCCGCATCGTCATCATCATCAGCAGCAGCGTCGTCATTATCCTTATTATCGTGATCAATAGCAGCAGCAGCATCAACTTCATCATTATTATCGTCATCATCATCAGCACCAACATTATCACCACCCCCATCATCATCAACTGCGGCAACATCATTATCAACATCATGATCTCAGACATCAGCAGAATAACATTTAATAGCTCATGCTTCACTGCCAGATTACCATGAGAAAAAGAGAAACATTATAAAAAAAGTGGAAAAAATATTTTGAAAAGTAAGGAAGGGAAACCTGGTTTAGCCATTAGTTCTATACCGCAAAAGTTGTTCAAGTAGAATGATTTTTTACGTGGAAGGTCTAGCTCGGGTAAAAATGTTTACCTAGGCAACGTGTAGAAAGGAGGGAGCATAGACCTCTGCAAGCACCATTATTCGTAGTTAGCCTTAAGGCAACGAAATAGCAGCAATACAGCTTTCTTGTGGTTTCTCCGTATCACGTCGTAAACAGTGTCCAGTCATGGATCAATATTATACAGGAAGTTAACTCTACTGCTGCTTGAAATCAACCACGTTTAGGAGATTTCATCGCATTTCTTCATCAAGAATATTGTGGATATGAGCATAACTCGGCTTCTACTGACAAGTCATCAGAAAGCACGAAACGCGTGTCCACAGGAGATTGCACACTCTGTTCATCCTGACCTTGGCGATACGTAGTAAAACCTTTTCTCGTTGTCGAATGTCTAGTTATACGTCTTGTTACGAAATTGTTGCTTCGCAGTGATCAGCTTACTAACTGTTCGAATTTAATGCGCACATTGTCTTTTCATGAATATTTTACTTGCTTTACTGTTTTGTTGCTGTGTTGCGTAAATATGCGCAAATTTTTTGAAAGGAGTATACTCAAGTTGAAACCGGTGTTGCTTGTCCGATTGTTTTTGCCAAAAATGCGAAGACATCATTGACATTCATATTACGTCTAATATTTTGTCAAGCTAGCCATCTCGTCTCACATCGAAGTATGGATAACTGACAGTTTTATCGTCAATGCTGCAATGGATTTCTCCCGTACTACTGAAATTGTATGTGCTGGTTGAACAACCATTTCTCACTTATTTATTAGTGGCGATGCCAAATGTTACATTAAGTTGATGGAAATTTTGATAATTCAAAACGAACTCCTGGTGTGTATTGTATAATTCTTCAAAGGTGAACCATAGTTTATCCAACTTTGGTTTGTATAGAATGAAATAACAAGTTTGCATTCAACATGTTCCCCCTATGAAGATTGTATTCAATAGCTCGTTGTAATCGAATGGAGCTGATCCCTTATATAAATATTTAAATATATTCATTTTTTCTTTATTTTGTAAAGAGAATATCAACCCATATCATTGCATGCCAGCAACTGAAGCTCACAAATTTTAAGCATCGGGTTTTCAATTTATTTTTACCAGAGGTAAATTTTCAATTCACGTCATATGGATCATCGAGGATATTTGGGTTGTTTACGCGAGTTCCCTTGGTGTTCACTATTTTTTTCCATCGGGATTTGGCTTAATTATCCTTAATTCTTTCGTTAATTTAGTGATATCTGTTGTTAATATCCTGACGAATGCGGTCAAGATATCAAATAGCGTGATCCTTTAATAAACTAAATTGGCAAAATATTTTTTTTATTTACATCATCGGCGGCTCGAACGCTACTTTCATCATTATACTGACTTCGCTTTATTATACTTTGTGCAGTACTGCAAGGAATTTCGCTTCTATTAACGTCAGTCATAAATAGAGCTATTGGAATTTTCTTGGCTTCAATGATGACTACAGCAAAATGTTCCTCCTTGAGCAGACGACCTCGGCAGCCCGCTTAGACCATTCTCTGCCGCATCTCAAGTTCCGTTGGACATGCTAACGAAAACGATGTGTTTTTTTGCGTTCACAATTTCCATTCGATATAGTCTATCATTGATAGTGTGTAGCATAACGAAGTCCACCCTTGCCATCATGTGGTATTCCCAGGCCCGTAAGCGAGTTCGTGTAAGTCATCTGAAATAGGCATGTCGTTGTGTGGGACAAAAAAAATCAGTTAGTTGATGTAGGCGCTCCTGTAGTCTTCGCTACACGTGTAAAAGTTAACCAATTAAAATAGATAATAGTTCGGGTGTTCATAATAATTTTACAAATGCGGTTAGCAAACTTCAGATAAATTCGAATCCAATTTTGTTTAATCCGTCACACAGCTTAGTAAAATTATCTAATATGGTATGAGATTTAAAACGGGAAATTTGTGTTCTCAAGTACACATAAAAAATTAATTTTACAATTTTCCCCCATAACCACACTTAAAAGTAATCACGAGGTCATTTAAGTCTAGCTAAAATCTGTCCGGTTTCATTTTACAACATTTTCTTATTTAATAGTCAATACAATTTAACAATAATTGATTGAGCGGGTGGTGGTAACAATTCTTTAAATCAAGTTCGCGAGTTTAAAGTAAACACCAATCCCATTGTATTTAACCAGTCATCAAACAACATAAAAAACTACCGCCAGCCGCAACGCACTGACGCGTTTTGACCTTCCATGATCATCATCAGAGTATGACGGCAAACTGACTATCGAGGATCAAACCGCATTGAATATATATGGAAATCAAATTTAGATATGCGGCTCTATTTCTAGCAGTCTCGCATACATTGAACTTGACTGGAAATGTCGGCTGCACAATTTCTATGCAGTCATGAACATTAACTGTTTGCATCTTTCGCCACATGTTAATATATATGCAATACAATTTAACAATAATTGATTGATCGATAATCAGTTTGCCGTCGTACTCTGATGATGATCATGGAAGGTCGAAACGCGTCTGTGCGTTGTGTTATGTTGTTCGACGACTGGTTAAATACAATGGGATTGGTGTCTACTTCAAGCTCGCAAATTTGATTTAAATAATTGTTACCACCACCCGCGTAATCAATTATTGTTAAATTGTTTTGCCTATATATGTATGTGGCGAAAGCTGCAAACAGTTAATGTTCGTGACTGCATAGAAATTGTGCAGCCGACATTTCCAGTCAAGTTCAATGTATGCGAGACTGCTAGAAGTGAGAGCCGCATATCTAAATTTGATTTCCATATATATTCAATGCCGTCGTACTCTGATGATGATCAAGGAAGGTCGAAACGCGTCAGTGCGTTGCGGCTGGCGGTAGTTTTTTTATGTTGTTCGACGACTGGTTAAATACAATGGGATTGGTGTTTACTTCAAGCTCGCAAACTTGATTTAAATAATTGTTACCACCACCCGCATAATCAATTATTGTTAAATTATTTTGCCTATATATGTATGTGGCGAAAGCTTCAATCAGTTAATATTCGTGACTGCATAGAAATTGTGAAGCCGACATTTCCAGTCAAGTTCAATGTATGCAATACTGCTATAAATAAGAGCCGCATATCTAAATTTGATTTCCATATATATTCAGTGCGGTTTTCCGTCGTACTCTGATGATGATCATAGAAGGTCTAAACGCGTCAGTGCGTTGCGGCTGGCGGTAGTTTTGTTATGTTGTTCGACGACTGGTTAAATACAATATAATAGGCACTCCTCAGAATTTCCGTTGCTGGAAGTGAATTTGTGGCTTTCTGTTTGTTGTCTACTAGCAGCGCAGTTCTCATTTGCTTAATCGTGGCTACACTTATTCTGGATACATAGGTACACTGTTGCAGAGTCGACTTGATGTTGATTATGTTTGGTATACGTTCGAACCACGCCCCTAAATTTGTCCACGTATTCATCCACCGATTGACAACTAACCTAAAACGAAATTTAAAATACCAATTTAACTACAAAACGCCATCTGTTTAAATCGCTGTAACCTCGAATGTACGCCACTCCGATTTAAATTAATCTTAATCAACTCAAAAACGTCACCATTAATAATTTTAGCATAAATAGGGCATACCATAATGTGAATTTGCTTCATTTTGATTCATGGCAATGATTTGTTACTTGATAATAGGAATGCATAAGAATGCAAGTAAAATATGAATATAAGTTGTTGATTTAAGAAAGAAGAGGCAAAAAGTCAGGTCTAGCTACGTATGCGCTCAAGGACAAGCATGAAATATCTTTAAAATATTTAGATAATTTTAAAAGATGAAAGTCCTCATACTTTTATTTGCCCTGAGGACAGTATTTCCATGTAGATTGATGCAGTTTAAATCGCATCTAGCATTAATTGCGTACAAATTACTTGCAGAATTCTAAGATAAAACAATTTTATTCCTGCTCTTTACATCATTCTTCAGGAAGGTCAAAAAGTAAATTTTGCTTAATGTTTAAAAATAGCTTAAAACAAAATTTCAATGTAATTATTCAACAAAAAAGCAAATTTTACGAGTTGTCCTTTATTAGTTATGCATATCTCTCATGTTAAATATATATATATATATATATATATATATATATATATATATATATATATATATATATATATATATATATATGAGTGTCTATTTTAATTGACGAAAAAATAATTTATTGCAGCATAAATTTATAAAGCATGTATATGCAATACAGTTAAAATGCCTATTTTTTGCCAAAACTCAACTCTACTTCAATTTCTAGTGTTTTATACAATCATTTAAAAAGAATGAATTATGATATATTTGGATTAAACACATACATTATACAACAACAAACAGGAAACGAAAACCATACACGATGAGATACGAACAAACACACAATGCACAAGCAATTCATCAGGTTTTATTCGAATCATGTTCGAACGACTTGTTTTTTTTAAACTGAGGATTAAGGATGTCGCAAACATTAGCCTCACCTGCGCGTAATTCTTTTTGGCATTTTGCTTCGATGAACAAACGAAGGCCCACGTGCTTTTAAGTTTCATTTTTATACATTGTCTTCAGCTTAATTACATAACGCATTATGACTAAAACAGAATTGTTTACAATTACTTCCTTTGTGGGTAACCTTTTGGATGCCTTTATCGCTATTATTCGACAGACCAAAATTCATTACATGTCATAGGAACAAATTAATAAAGCAAACATTCTATTTGATTAGACGAAATTTTAATTTTTTAACATATATAAATTTTGCCAAGGTTGCAATATGTTTATGTTCACTAGTACATATAATTTGTGCATCAGACAATACCAGTCAAATACAATGTATTCCAGACTATTAAAGATGAGAGCCACATATCGAGCTGTACTTTCCTTATATAAACTTAGCGATTTTATCCCGGATAGTCAGTAAACCATCGCGCTTTCATGATAATCTTGAATGGTTTCTACCCTTTAGTGTGTGAATCCTAATTTAGCTTTACAATTTTCTGCGTCTTCCTAAATAGAATGAGATTTGCGTTTTTATATAACTCACGTATTTGATTATATGAATTACTTTAACCGTTTCATTTATAATTCTGACGGTGTTGCCTCATAATATCTAATTGACCTTTCATTAGCTAAGAGCGTGTCGCGTACATCTATATGTCAGTGACTGCTGCGAATTTAAATTTCAAATGCGTAAGATTAGTTAATTTATCCTCACTGTCCTAGTGCAGCTAGAAAGAGTTGGTTGTTTAGCTAAAGAATTTATTATAATCAAGGTTGCGGTCTTGATATAAACACCTGACCCATTAATTACTTACATATGTCAGTATAAACTAGGAATTGTAAAGTGTAGAACAGGCAATTCATCCAGCAGACCGGTTTCGTCCTTATTGAGAACTCATCATCTACTGGCCAGAATTTGCCGCGAACAGGACTCGAACCTGGGCACCTCTGCTTCGGAATCTGGTTCTCTAACCACTGAGCCATCCTGCCGCACACTAGCTATTTTTTCTTGGTTAGAGCACCAGATTCCGCAGCAGACGTGCCCAGGTTCGAGTCCTGACCGCTGCAAATTCTGGCCAGTACATGATTAGTTCCTAATAAGGACGAAACCGGTCTACTGGATGAATTGCCTGTTCTACACTATACAATTCCTAGTTTATACTGACATATGTAAGTAATTAATAGATCAGGTGTTTATATAAAGAACGCAACCTTGATTATAATAATCGTTATCACCACCCGAGCAACCAATGTTCGTTTAATTAGCTAAAGCATTGTATGTTGGTTCAGATGCCTAGTTTACTACGTGACTGACAGGTAAATCATTATTACGTAGCTTTATGCTTTTTTTACAACGCACCCAGAAATTGTGTTTTAAACGGATATTTATGTTAGCCTACTTATCTTCTGATTTTATGTGAAAATTTTGTTAAAGTATGAATTGGAATCCTAGAGAAACTAGACAGTTACACTAATATGTGAGCTACTGAGTTAGTTTTGACTTGGATTTTTGCTTTATAATTACCGCCCACGTTATAAATGTTGTAAACTTTAAATTAGGTTTTCCTGTAAACTTTGTGCTAAGGTAAATATTATGTGAATTTTTATTGAAGTGATTCCTATGTTAAAAGGTCACCAAGAGTGTCAAAGACAGAATGATAGAGTTTCGCAGTAAATATTCTGTATTTTCCATGTATGAGACTTAACTCACATGCTAAAATGTTTAATTTTTTTATAGAAATGTTTATTTTCTAAAGAATTGCACAGCGAGGTTATATGGGCCAACAATATTTTGTATTTTTCTATCTCCAAAATTCTAGTAATGAAGGCGTTACTTGTCTGGCTTAACTTATTCTTGAGGAACAGGATTAGTCGTCTAGTCGTTTTCGGTTAACCACATGCGGTAGACGGGAATGCGTCTGTTGTATAGAAGTCGGAATATGAGGGCGAGATGGCTATAAGAGGATGGATTAACTTGCGTGTCTCAAAAGGCGTTGATCACGTATGTGTTGGATCATCGGGGATCTATTCTACTTTAAAATGATGAATATAATCGAGGCGTTATCGGTTAATGCTTAAAGCTAATAAATGAGAAGCCATTACGCAATGACGAAATCAGTATTGCGCTCGACACCAACGGACAAGGTGAATTTAGTCTTTTATTCGTGGCCAATGAACGTGAATTTCGTACCGCTGCATTGGATAGGCGCATAGTTGCCGAATTGAATTCGGGACACTGATTAAAGATCTTTCTTGTAATTTATTTATACGTGAAGATATTTAACGTTCTTACTTATATTGATTTGAAGTTTTGTATTAGTGTCTCTGAATTTGACTTATTTTGATTTGAAGTTTTGTATTAGAGTCTGTGAATTCTAAATTTACAGTCGTTACTTGCTTGTCTTGACTTCTTCTTTTGAACTGGTTTGATCGTTTTAGCCGGACAAAATAGACAGAAATAGACCAGTAGTATAAAAGGTAGACTTTTATGTTCGGTCGTCTATGGGACGATGGAGAAATCTGTGGGGGTTCAACAGGCATTGATCAATACACTCACGATTTTGTTTGTGCAGCCAAATACTTCAACTCTCAAAAAAATCATCCCAGGTAAATGATACAAATTAGGTAACGAAAATCAAAGCATATGTGAAATTTTGCTCCAACTACTTGGTTTATACTCATGACTGGATAATAACGTAATGGGTATTGTAGTTGCCTTACTTTTAAGCACATCGCGTAATTGCTTGTCGGGGACACGCTAAGGAAATGTTCCTTAAGAAGTGGTCAGCTCACTAGGAACCCTAAATTAATAGATACAATAAAAGGATAAAATTTTAAAGGATTTTTTCTGTAAATAATTGATTAAACAGTTTTAGATTATGGTCCTTGCAATAGTCTTTTCCCACAATTAGTTGATGCTGTGCACCAAGTCGAACATAGAAATACTTCCACAGCTGGTTTATTCATTGTATCATCTCTTGATTTGAGTTAAATGCATTCATCATTCCGTCACGCCACTCTATTTCGACGTCATATTCCTATACGTTTACAGTCATCCCAGTTAATTGGCTGTCCATTATTCACTGCATGACGTGCAAGATCAGATCTAGTAAGACCTACATACTTACACATCGCCCTGTAATCTTCTCTTTTTATCTTGATTGAGTGCATGGTTTCCTCAACATATGTGAAACTACAAACTTCAAATAGGATTTTATACACTCCGGGTGTCTTTAAGAGTTCAACTAATTGTTGTTGTTTATTTAGTCTAAAGGGACTGGCTTAAAACGCCTCTAATATTGTAGTTCAAGGCCATTTCTGCTCAGTTTGGAGTTCGGTAATGAAATAGAACAACGATCTTCCTTAACTCTGTCAGATTTTACGTACCTCAATTTACTTGCGACATCCATTTATAGTTGCTTTAATTAACTTAGCGGTTTAATCAGGTGCACTGAATACTACATGCAGTCTGCCAAATTCTAATTTCCCAGGTTTTACACCTATTAATCTGAGGCTTCTTATTGTGAATGATATTAAGATCCCGAGATTCATCGGGTATGGATGAATTGGTATTAAAGTATAAAAAAAACAATTCTTTCCTATATATCGATTTCAAATTTCTCATAATTTACTTTTTATTGGACATCTAATAACGTAACCTCCATCGTTAATACTCTTTCCATGCTAAATTGAGAATCACTCGTTTGATTAGTTAAATTTTAGAAATTTGCCATATAATCATCATGTTTACAAGTCATTCATATATAATTCAAGTATCGCAGATAATAATTAGGTGTACATGGTATCTAAGGGTATTGCGATTGAGAAACTCATAATCTGTTTATGAGTTTGTTTTCTAAATGTGTAATAAGTCGTAATCATTCAGGTATTTACCATTTACAAAATACGACCGATAGTATAATAAAGAAGGGAAAGTCTTAAGCAGGCCATGGCTTCATCCACCGCTAAATTTCTGTACAAAGAAAGTAAAACAACGTACTCCAACCTATCTTTTTCATCTAACACATATATTTTCTCCATTTTTAACCAAATAATGAGAATTTATAAATGCATAATCTAAGAATTATATATATTTTCTTATTCTATGAAATATAAAATTACAAGGTGTATTTGTTTTGGAGAGCTGGGCATTGAGATCAATTGTTAATGGGTCACAAGTTTTATGCAATTTTTTTACAGACCATTCATTTGGGCTACAAATTTATCTTCATGTATCAGTGTGTTGCCATGTGTCGAATACAATTCTTCTCTCGCAATTATACTATTGAGTAATAATTTTTTTGCTCTTGCAACCAATCAGTTGGGTTTTTTTAAAAAAAAGTACATTTAATTATTATTTAACTTAAACAATCATTGATTACTTGGGTGATGATTATAAATATTTAGTTGAGTCAAATTTGCGAGTTTAATAAAAAGCCAATCGCATTTCATTTAACCAGTTTCACAACAGGGCAAACCTACGCTATTCGCACGCACCGACGCGTTTCAAACTTCTATAATCATCGTCAGAGCACGACGGCAAACTCGGAAGCGCAGATCAAACCTCAGTCAATATATATGGAAAGCAAAATAAGATATGCGGATAGTGATTTCACATATATTGTACTTGACTGGAAATATCGGCTGCAAAATTTCGATGAAATCACAAAAAACACTTATTTCAGCTTTATATATATATATACATATATATATATATATTATATATATATATATATATATGTATATATATATATATCTCTATAGTAGCACAATTCTTTAACCGTATAAGCGGGCGGTGATGGTTATTTGTTTGTATCAATTACTTTTAATCAACGATCTTCATATAATCACCCCAAATATGAACATCATCATTGTCGTAAAATTAACCTTGATTATGCTGAGAAAAGAGGCTATTAATGCAGTCGACCAGTTTGTCCTTAATGGGAACTTATCACGTACTGTCAATAATTTGCTGCGGACTGGACTCGAATCTGGGCATGTCTGCTTCAGAATCTGTTGCTATAACCATTGAGACGTGTTCTAATGTTATCGGTTTAAGCAAATTTGTACTGTGCGATGCTGATAGTTTGCCCTAATAACTACGCGGGATGTTATTTTTCATTTTTCTTGTTTAACAGTCTCAATCGAAAAAATAAGATGAAGCTGCAATTTTAATAGCCGCCTTTGTTGCATTTAGTTCGCATTCCGATTAAATATTTGGCAACCCTCATAAAGATGATGGTCGGGTTCGTATGCAAATTTAAATATTTTGCTTGTTCTATTGATACGTGTCCAATAGAATACACTGGCACGTGGGTAGAACTATTATAATCATGGTTGCTATCTTAATATAAAAACCTGACCCATTAAGTAAATACATTTGGCAGTATAAACTAAGAATAGTATAGTGAAGAAAAGGCAATTCATCCAGTAGACAGGTGTCGTCCTTATTGAGAACTCATCACATACTGGTCAGAATTTTTCACAGACACTACGTGCTGGGATCCAAATAAGGAAGAAATCGGTCTACTGGATGAATTGCCGTTTCTACTGTATACAAATCTTAGTTTATACTGATAAATGTATGTACTTAATAGATCTTATGTTTTTCTTAAAATCGCAACCTTAATTATCATAATTTTTATCACCGCCCGCGCATATAATCTTAGTCTACTTTAGTAGAACGTGTTTACAGTCAGGTCGGAAGCTTGTTGTTGAATATTCTGGCATTCCGACAGGAACAATAGTTAAACTATCATGGATTGCGCGGTTGAAGATATATTTCTTTAAATCAAGATAGCAAGCTTTATACAAAAACCAACCACGTTGTATTTACCAAATTGCACAACATCGAAAAAATTCCCGTCGACCCTAACTGTCTCGCATACGCCGACTCTGATTAAAATTGTCGGTTGTACAATAAAGGCTCGTTTGATTGAACAAATATAAATTTAACGAAAGCAGCAAAATATTATTGTTCGTGACTGTATGGAATTTGTGCAGTCGACATTTCCAAACACGTACTATGTATACCAGGCAGCTAGATATGAGAGACACAAAACTAATTTTGATTTGCCATATATATATATATATATGCCATATATATATACTCTATATATATATATACTCTACTATATATATATGCATTTCGGTTTGATCCTCGTTAGTTAATTTGCCGTCGTACTCTGATGATGATAATGGAAAGTCAAAACGCGTCAGTACATGTGATTTGCAGTAGTTTTACTATGTTCGGGCACTGGTTAAGTACAATAGGTTTGGTGCTTATTTGAAGCTAGCTAACTTGAGTTAAAAAAAATTTCCCACCAGCCATGCAATCAAAGATTGTTTAATTTTATTTTTAATTCAATACATTATTATCCACTTGTTGTGTGTGTTGTTCTTCCTTGTCGAAATATACTGTGTAATTTATATATATATATATATATATATATATATATGCTATATATATGTAGCAGTGAACAATGCGCACAAATGGTTAATTCTCAAGCCATCAAAACAATAATGACCAGATCTCAGACATCACTTTGCAATACTGCGAGAATGACCTTTACATGCAAACACGCATACACACAAACACAAACGCATACACACTCACCAACTAGTCAAAACAAGAAACATCAGTAAAAACGAGTCAGATTTGTTACCACTAGCATAATCAATTGAAAACCCAAAATGTATAAATATGTATGATTGTATAAGAGATGATTAGTATTCACGAAATAAATGGCCTTTATCCACTTTGTTATTTGTGTTTTCCTAGATTCATAAGGGTATATATATATATATATATATATATATATATATATATATATATAAGCTTATATGCTATATGAGGCAAGAGCTGCTTAATGTTAATTAATCTGATTGCATAGAAAATTTGCAGCCGAAATTTCCTGTCGCATAAAATGCATTGCGCGTTTTCATCCTCGTTATTCAGTTAGCCATTGTGCACTTTCGGGTATCATTGAATTTCGAAGCACGTCTGAACGTGTGGCCGGCGGTACCTTTGGTTTGTTGTGCGATTCATATCGATATTTGTATCAAACTCGCAAACTTGATTTCAAAAAGAATATATACTAGTTTTATTATACTTTTGTTAATTTGTATATGTGGACGTTTTTGAACTTCTATTTCGATGCAGCTGAATTTCCTGTTTATGCTAGGTAGATTTATTTCATTAAAGTTACATTGGTGTTACTTATTGCTATATTATATTTCGCACATACAATGAATATCTGCCGAATTGCTAGCTGTGAAGGATTTAAAAACGTAAGCATGTGATCTCTGCCAAAACTCTACATGATTCTGTGCGTGTTAAATGTGATGTTAGCCTTTTACACTGTTAAAATTTACCTTCTTAATGCGCTTCAAGCGACAATCAAATAGTCAGTCAGAAAGTTGTTAAGACGTACAAACGTTTTACTGTTAGCAGAACAAATACTATCCCGATGAACAAATAAAACACTGTTGTTACTCGAATACAATATATGATTATATCTAAATTACTGCTTAACTACGAACATAAACAAGGTCACAAAGAGCTAAGAAGTTTTACTTACCATAAGAAAATCTTACCTGCGAATAACACATGTTTTAGTTTTTTTAATCAATTTCAATATAAATTTTCAATGTTTTACGATTGGTGTTTATCTAAGTCGTTAAAAATAATGGGTTGATTTATCAGACGTTTAACTTACTAAACTGAAAGATAATTACAACAAGATGTCATGTGTCGAATCTTCGGACAAAAGCACGCTTGAAACTGCACAACAACTGTTAAATCCTCGAATGCATTAGTAACATTTCATTTTCGGTATTAAGCAAACTTTTGACACGATCAAGAACGTTGTTGTATCTCGATTGGCTGACAGGTTAAACCAATCATGCGCTTCGCATTGCCTATATAAACACGAGGATGACCTGACAACACATTAATTGTCTTTGCGCTGGAATGATTCGTCACTGCATCTGGCTTCTGTAAAGCAATTTTGTTTGACTGAACTTAATGATGCAGTGTAAATTGAATTTTCGAAGAGCATCTCCGACAGCTATATATATATATATATATGTATATATATATATATATATATATATATATATATATATATATATATATATATATACTTTGAAATGCGAGCTTTACTAAAATTCATTGTACCTTTCCTATGCAAAAACAAAAAGAAATTTTATCAGATACACGATACATTTCTTTCTCATTTTCTCCTCAAATATCTATTAATGAGCGTATCTTTATATATAGATTGGAAAGCAAAACAATATAGAATATGTGAACATAGAGAGAGTGTGAAAAAACGGAAACCAATCAATTGCGTGTGTCACATCCAGTTCAAGCTCAATGCCTGAACATTCTTCTTCTGCTTGCATAACAAATTGCAGTCGAATTTATGCAAGCAGAAGAAGCATGTTCAGGCATTGAGCTTGAACTGGATGTGACGCATGCAATTGATTGGTTTCCGTTTTTTTCACATTCTCTCTATGTTCACATATTTCTATTTTGTTTTGCTTTTCAATTTATATATAAAGATATGCTCATTAGTAGATACTTGAGGAGATAATGAGAAAGAAATGTTTCTTGTATCTGATAAAATTTCTTTTTTTTGCACATAGGAAGGGTACAATGGATATATATATATATATATATATATATATATATATATATATATATATATATATATATATATATATATATATATATCATGTCCATTGTCTTCGATTATTATATAGTATATTTCTTATTAGGACGTACAATGTATGCAAGACTCCTAGAGGTGAGAGCCACAAATCTAAGTTTGCTTTCGATATGTATGCAATGCGGTTTGATCCTCACTAGTCAGTTTGCCGTTGTACTCTGATGATAATCATGGAAGGTCAAAACGCGTCAGTACGTTGCGACTGGCGGTTGTTTTGCTATGTTGTTCGATGACTGGTTAAATACAATGAGATTAGTTTTTACTTCAAGCTCGCAAACTTGATTTAAAGAATTTTATAGGCGTGTGTTCCTGTTTGTGTGTGTCTGTGGGCGCTAATGGGCCATTCTTGTTGTATAAACAGGGGAATTTCTGAGGTCTGGTTATTCTCGTATTGATTGATGGAGTTTTGACCTACTCTTTGCTTATTTGGCCCTTAAGTGTGCCAAAGCATTTTTCCGAATGTCGTCTTTCGTTTCGCCTTGTGCATCAATTTTGTTTTTTGCCCTGGAAACAGCGCAGGTTGTGCGGATGGCAGTGATGAATGCTCATATTTTTGTGAGATTTCTGTCGCTGTTACCCAATCTGGTAAGGCCGTTCTTGCATTTGTAATTTCTACTAGAATATGTTTCAACCCCGATTAAATGTTTGCTGATTCCGGTCTAGTGGGTGTTTTGGTCTTCTTGAATGCTAATAAATATTAGTTTTTTTAATCGATCGAGGTTAATCGATTAAAATATCATGTTGGAGAAACTTTTGAATGTTTAGGCTGGGTGTTCGTTGTTTTATAGAAGCAGCTTCAAAAATATCTACATAATTTTTCAAATTTTGCTTGGTGTAGAATTGATAATTTCGTCAAATTGGCTAGGTACCCCGTTTCTGATATATGATCGGAGGTAGTTGATTTTCCAAGATTTTCTAATCAATTTCTGGCTTCTGTTAACAAGTTGCTTCTTCGTGCGTCCAATACATATGCTAGCGCACTTACATGAGAATTTGGAGCCTACGAATGATTTTGAGAGAATCGGAATTTGATTTTTGACACTCAATTATTCTTCGTGATTCGATTTAACCGGTGTGCAATTATTGAGACCCGTAGGTAGCCTCTAAATAGTAAGTTTAGGAAAATCTGTTTGGTGGCATCCTCAGTAGTACGAATCGAATTTGGTCTGATGTCGACGTCTATTAGCTGCTCTGGTTAGTTGTTCATTGGTAAAATTTTCATCAGTTAGCCTAATTCTTCCTCGATCTTGTGTTCACAGCAAATCTTCCTGATTCTGTTTGCTTTGTTGTTAACTAGGCTACTTTCGTGAGATTTTGACATACTGCTGATGTAGTGAATGGATTGCCAAGTGAAAGTAGATTTTCTATTTATTGCCTCTACCAAATCTCCACTTACTACACTCGTTAATTGTATGTCCAAAAGTGTTAACTTTCTCTAGCTCGAGAGTGAATTTGATGTCTACATCGGCTACATTGCCTTGCTTGAGGATTTCGGTTGGGTATACTGCGCCTGGGATGAAAAATAATATATAATGTATATCGATTTTGTAGAGTGTGCACTGGTCAATTATGTCATTTAGGCTCGTTTGTCCAAGATGGTGCATGTATACATCTGCCAGGATAGGTGCAATGCAGCTTCCCATAGCTACACCATTGAACTGACGGCAATATTTCCATTCAAATGCAAATTGCACGTTTTTGTGGATGCTAATATGAGGTCATTAAGAGCATGTGTGTCTACAGAGAAACCTTAAAACTGATTCGAAATCAAGTCACAGAAGAATTTCACTGTATTATCCTTTGAAGTGATCGTTAATAAGGATGAGACGACAAGTGGGACCATTTTGTATAATTAGACGGGTTTTTTCAATTTAGTTCATCTGCTATTTCGAAAATATCCTTTTTGTTGTTCGTCTTTATGCTATTTTGAAGTTATTATCACAGAAACTAAAAGGGTTAATACTGCGGTGTGTTGATCATTGGCACAATGGAGCTTCTAAGGCTGTCAAGTTTTTAGGAATTTTGGTTTGCCGTACAATCTTGCGGTGTTTGTTCCGACGGATATTGACTCGGATTTATGCTGGAACTTCGCCAGCCCTTTTATATTTAAGTGCATTCATGGATTTTCCTGTTGTAGCATTTCATATCCCTCGGAAAATTATAATTGGCAACCAAAAACGTGTGGGTAAATTTCTGCGACTGTCTTCAAATTTGTCTCATTTGGCTTGTATTAATGATCTTTGGAGCTTTTGTCAGTAACGTGGTAGCAAAATAAATTCACGCTAGAGTAGTGGAATAATTTCTTTATCAAAATTTGCAGTTGTAAAATTCTGCTCGATTACTGTTCACACTACGTTCTCAAACAAAATTAAATCACAATTATATTTGTAAATGCGCAGTACAGATCGTTACCATGAAAGTGTGGCTCAAAATCATTTCACGCATCAAATATTAAATCGCGTAATTTTCCAGGGGAATGTACGAAATAACGATTTTTTTAAAATTGCAGCACTTAATAATTTGTCTATTTAATTGTTTTTTATCATTGTCAATTCACTAAACTCATTCAGAGGATCGCTCTACGCTACAAATCTGGTTCGGTCGCTTTTTAAACTCACGAAAGTGTCACAAAACCGTTATGTGAAGCGTCCATAATTCCGTATTTTCGCGAAAATAGTTAAATCTGCGTGGACTTAAATCAAGTCAGGAAATTAAGTAAATGGTGTTACTTTCAACTTTAATATATTATTTCTGATGCTCCAGTAATTGGTAAGTCACGACAACGTTCCAGTTTACAGATATCTATGGTATATTCGGATAACAATTTAGAACGCTTCGGTCTTTGCATGGCTATAGCTTATCAAATTGCAAGCATGACATTCCGTGCAATTAGGACATGACGCAATAGGCTACCATTGGGATCACCTCGATTCTTCCACTATTATGCCTTGAACAATTTGTGCTATAACAATCAATCATTTTTCTACTATTCTCAAAATTGTCTCCATGGATTTTGTATTCAGTAAGTGCACGGTAAAGGCAGTAAAGGACTAGATTCCATACGCATCGAAACCGGCTCTACACCTGAATGAAATAATCATTAAACACCTTGACACAATTATTATTATCATCGTTTTCTTATGGTGAATTAGGTAGACCAGCGAAGACACTAATGTAAACGATAGCATCAAAACTAGTAATCGACCGATTAGCATGCCTGACACGGCAAAACTCACTAATGAACACTTGCACATTTTAGATGGCAAACCGGAGTGAAATTAATTGTAGGCACTGGTTCAGATAAGACAGTCTGCAAAGACGATTCCAAAGCCGAGATTTCATCAGGCGTTCTGATTGCAACAGCCGCGGGTGAGCACATTCAAACCTATGGTTGTCATTGACACGTTCTAAATATCAATGTACGACACGTGGTATCTCACAACTTCATGAAAGATAAGGTATCGCACAAAATGTAGGAGCTTGTTTTACTCGAAAATATCCACTAAATAAAGTGTTTGGTCTTTAGCTTCCGAACGTTTAGGACGACAGGTCATCCGTTAATATCCAGATCTTCCTTCATCAGAGATATAAAATTTCTTTTAGAAAACCCCAATTCTTCTTTTATTACATTTAATCAAGGCTAAGTTCTACTAATACTAATACTTGTCTATTTATTGAGCTGTAATAGAGACCGTAGACTCCTGCAAAATTTAATGCTCTTTGGAACGAGATTACAAGCTCTTTGGTTAGGATGCATCATTAAGCAGTCACAAGTTTCTTGTTTATCCACATTAAGCTTGGTTTACAAAGCTAAAAAATCATTTCGGTCTTTCGTTAATTATCGTAAGCTAAGTAAATTGACGAAAACGTATGCATATCTTGTTCCTTCTTCATAATACGTTACTAGAAGGACTTTTTTACAATTGACTTAAGACAGGCCTACCATAAAATTTCCTCAGCAACGAAATGTCACTCTTTTTGGTAGATTTGAATATTTTTACATCGCAACTTTTCTTCAATTAGCCGTACCTATATTTCAGAGTCGCATGAAAATATAACGCGCAAAATCTCAGACTACTGAATTTCGTTGCACATCAGTGTAATAATTAGTTTTAGTCCGAGCAACGACTCGCTGGCAGAACATTTTAGAAACATTCGATGCGAATTAGCAGAGCACAGACTTGACATCAATTGTAACAGGATACAACTGACAACGACATCAATAATTTACTAAGGATATCGCATTTCATTGCAAGATATGAGCCTTTACTTTTCAAATTAACTTGATTAAGAATTTTTAGTAGCCTGAGTCTTTAAAAGATTGGTAGAAAAGTTGGAATCGTCCACATAATAGCTGTAATCTCACACCTTGCGTTTTTGCCGATGCGACTAAGTTGAAAAACCAGAATTTAAGATGCCATTTTCCACTCATTACTGAGATATACGAATTTGCAACTGTTGCCACACTAAAACATTTGATTAGTGGAGTTCAGAACTCATAAAGTATCCACTCACGCACTCTACATCCAATGAAAGTTCAATACAACAATTCTAATCAAGACTTTTGCGCTATTCATGTCATGGTGCGCCAATCCATTAGAACAATTGGCAGCAGCAGAGTTATGCTCTTTAAATGTCACGTCTCTGTAATCAGTGCACGTCGAAATGTGACTTTAAAGATTGGCAAGTACTTTGCCCGAATTGTGCGTCAACTTTCACGTCTTAGCAAATTGAATTTTCATATCTTTTACTTTGCATGTGCACAAAGCAAAATTCCAGATGAACTGTCACGGCCTGATAGTTTTCGTTACAAACCTCTTCATATTCGTCCGTCAGCACTTTAACAATACACCGGAACAAAATTTACCCTAAATATTTTACAAAAAGAACAGTCCGATGGCAAACTTATGCAGAGATAAGTAGCTCGTCATACAACAAGGTTTGTATGCATAGTATAATACGGACTAACTATAGTATACTGAGCAGGAATGTAGCCCTACAAGTATACATTTTTATCAGCTTCCGGACGAAAGTCTTGGGAACAGTCCACCTAATTTTCAAATCAGGTATTTGCGTGAATGTCAGACGTATGACAGATTGGTTTGGGAGAAATATGCTTAAACAAATTACAGAAGAATAATATCTCTCGACATACACATTGTGAGTTGGAACAGTTCTCATCAACAATGTCACGCCTGACTTTTACTCACAACGAAAGTGGTTAACTCGAGCTAAAAGGTCAGGTAACCATTCATACTTGATGGATAGATTTACCTGATAACCTGCGACATTACATATTTTTACTATTTATACAAAAGATGCTATTATTGATTTCATTTCTTCATGTATATGCCAGGCTCAAATTTTAAACAAAATTAATACCGATTGAATAATGAATAGATAACTCATGGCTGATGGCGCGATCTTGTCAATTACTGGTAATTTGGTCGATAAATTAACTTTTGTAAATTTTGTAGCTCACATTTCTGTACACAAATTTATTTGTACCTGAGTAACATAGCTACTGAATGCAACATATTATAATGATGGAAGGTCGAAACATGTCAGTGTGACTGAAGGTAGTTTTTCTGTATTGTGCGAAAACTAGTTAAATACGATGGGATTGGTGTTCACTTCAAGCTGGGGAACTTGATTTTAAAAATTTTGCCACCAGCCGCGCAATCAATTATTGTTAAATTGTATTGCATATCTAATTTTGCTTACCATATATACGCAATGCCATTTGATACTCACCAGATAGCTTGGCGTCGTACTCTGAGGATGATCATGGTATGTCGAAACGTGTCAGTATGTGTGACTGACGGTAGTTTGGCGATGTTTTCGACGACTGATTAAGTAAAATGGGATTGGTGTTTACCTCAATCTGCAAATTTAATTTAAATAATTGTTACCTTCACCCGCGCAATCATTGATTGTTTATTTAATTTAATCTAAATAAAATTTCTTTTTTTTGCAAAAGGTAATGGTAATATGACTCTTTAACACAGCGCATAAATAAACATACAAAAATTTAAAATGACGAGACCGCGCAAAGTGACGTATTATATTGACGATCTTACGCAATGTTTAGTTTATATCAGCTGCATATTAAAAGTAAATTACTGCCTTTAAATATATATATATATATATATATATATATATATATATATATATATATGTACGGAACCCCTTAAACAATTAAGGATCATATTATATATGCATATAGTCTAAAATCCTTTGATCCTACAAAGGAATGAAAGGCCTACACTTTGCTGAAATAGGAATGACATCCGTCAATGATACATAATTAATTGTAGTCATGTCATTAGATGAAATATCAACAACAGTTTGCAATATAGGAAAACCTATATTCCGAACAATTAAATGAACTCATCCAATCATTTGAAGGTCATTTTCAGCTTTATTAATTTACTAAATATCCTGCTAAACCAATGTTAGTGCCATGAGAAATTAATATCCACCACTTGGAAAATACTGCATGCTATGCAAATTTTACTATTATAAAACGCTCAACTTCCTTCCTAATGCAACTAGCCTCTAGGTATTCTTGTGAGAACTGGTGCGGAAAAAATAAACATGTAATTTTAAATAGCTTGTCAGTTTAACAACAAATTATCTGCCTCATAATAGTATAAAATAGAGTAGAAGGCTGGAGCATTGCGAAAACCTTCCACATTAAACATTATACATTTCACTAGAGGGACATCCATGTAATGTAAGTGGAACCTTGAAAACAACCTGACCAAACAGGTAAGAATGGCCAATTCTGAACAAAAATTAATTCACTTTTGTTTAATCTGCGTATAGTTCATTTAATAGCTCATTGGATTAATTTTCCAGAGGATAAAACAGACGGGCACACGATAACTGCATTTGTGTGTTAACCTACTATTCAATGCTCATAGCATTTGCCTTCGGTGGATATTAAATGGACCAGGACACTGATCTTAATTTATCATAAAATGTTCCAAAATTGGATTAATTTTGAATTGCCACACACAGAACATCACTTATCATCAACAAGATTATATTTTACATTTTTCATGATGATTTACTTTTTAAATTTTAAAGCATTTTTTAAAATATTTTATAAAGTTAATTAAGAAATAATTTTTTTGTGAATGTATACATTTATTATAAACTAGGTATGCACTACACAGTTTAAAGAAGGTCATTTTCTTCTCTCCAGAAGCCAACTCGACTGTAATGTTTATGAACTTTTGAAAACAATGGGAAAAAAGTTGGATTAAACACACATAAGGCAAAAGCAAACAGGAAGCAGAAAAGAGAACAGAAACACACGCATAAAATTAGCAGTTTATATTAAAAATATATTTGAACTTATTTTTTGTTTAGTTTGCTGAAGATTAAGAATGTTGCGTGCAACTGCCTGAAATGTGCGCAATACTTTTTCGTATTTAGCCTTGAAGAACACGAAAAATTTATCCAAACTACGACACAAAAAGAGCAGTCCGATGACAAACGTATGCAGAGATAAGTAGCTCGTCATGCATGAAAGTTTGTATGCATAGTATAAGACCGATTAACTACAGTATACTGAGCAGGAATGTAGCCCTACAAGTATACATTTTTATCAGCTTCCGGACGGAAGTCTTCGGAGCAATCCACATTATTTTCGTATCAGGTATTTGCGTGAATGTCAGCCGTATGACAGATTGGTTTGGGAGAAATTTACATAAACGAATTACAGAAGAACAATATCTCTCGAAAAACACATTGTGAGTTGGAACAGTTCTCAACAACAAAGTCACGCTTGACATTTTCACAAAGAAATTGGTTAACTCGAGCTATAAGGTCAGGAACCATTCATACTTGATGAATAGATTTACCTGACAACCTGCGACATTACATAATTTCACTATTTATACAAAAGATGCTATTAGTGATATAAATTCTTCATGGATGTGCCAGGATCAAATTTTAAACAAAATTAATACCGATTGAAATAATGAATAGATAACTCATGGCTGATGGCGCGACCTTGTCAATTACTGGTAATTGGGTCGATAAATTACCTTTTGTAAATTTTGTAGCTCATATTTTTGTACACAAATTTATTTGTACCTCAGAAACGTAGTTAGTGAATGGCATGGCTTTGCACTTGTTAAATCAACTCTCACGTTTAATGCCTTTACAAGATTATCTGAGCATTAATGCTTCTCGTCTTTGGCTCCATTTCAGTAAAATTTCAGCTTATCGATCGAGACACATATTATGCTCATTTTTTGTCCATCCGTTGCAACTGAGTTTTACAAAATTGTTTCTCCGTAATGACGCTGCTTTTTATTGCTATTCTTATAAGGATTCATTTCGCCGGCCGCAATTCCTCATTGTCATAAGAGGTGCGACGCGTACACCACTTAAAATAGATAGATTGAAACTGTTTATCAAACTGCATATAAATAACAATGTATAAGCTTTTATAAGATATTTAAGCCTGCTAAGCCAACTAGCTTCGCAAAACGGACGTTAAAATTGACGGCATGTGATTAGTCAATATTCTATTTGTTAAACAATAAAAATTCTATTTCTGATCAAAACGACTGTTTTCTCACATTACAAATGCAAGTGTTGCCCCTTTTCATGGCAGATACCTGATAAGTAAGCTGATCTATGCGATTCATATTCCATAGTTTCAAATTTTCTCGCGTGGGAAGATCAACAGTTCACAGCTAAGTACCGTGTGACAATCATGGACAACTCTGCTTTATTTATTATACAATTTCTGCGGCAAAGATAGATTTGAATTGTGGGCCCGGCAAAATTTTGAATTTTAAAATATATTTATTTAAATCTTTCCTAGTAATCTTTAAACGTTGTAACATTGCAACGTAAAACTCACGTTTGTACCTAAATTTGCTTTTTGTGATATGGCCATTCAAGAACCAACGCATTTTGCAGCCATAAAAAGTGATCACCAGTGTGATATTATTGTAAATTCAATAACCGTGCGAACAGCAACTTCGCCTGTTACCACTTTGATATTGACAAATGCCTCTCGAACAACACAGACCAAAACGATGAGCATTTACTCGCTCAAATAATCTTGACAATACTGCTCTCGTTAGCAACGAAGGTGCATGAGATTATACTTATCCTGCATGCTGTCTTTGGTTTATCCTTCTGGTCACAACTGAACTAATTTGTTAATAGGTTCGCAACACCTAATACATACTTGCATATATATTAGCTCTTCGCAACAAACAGTATTTAACTGTTATATATTTAATTGAATGATGTCATGCTTACCGCGAAATGTGATAACTGATATCGATCAAGGCCATGGTGTATTGATTAACTGGAGTAACAAGTGTTCAGAAATTATTGTAATTCGTAATTTCGGTGAACTATATCATAAATTGATATCCATCAGGTTGGTACCATGCACCGACTCGGAAACCATAGTGTTAGTACCATGTACCTTTATGGCACAATAATGTTGGTATCGGTTACTAACACAATGGCCATAGTGTTAGTATCCTTTACAGACTCGGTATATATATTATATAGTGTGAGTTAGCGTTGAAGTCGCATTGTCGTAGATTTTATATGATGTTAGCTACTCTACTGCAGGTATACACATTCGTCTAGAAGATTGTACCGTCCTATTATCCCACATTCTTCGACCAAATATATAGTGGTTAAAGGGCGTATTGCCGGCTCCTACTGATGAGTCGCCAGTAAGCACGTAACGTATGTGCATGAGATTATACTTTCCGTTCATGCTGCCTTTGGTTTATCCTTCTGGTCACAACTGAACTGATTTGTTACTAGGTTCGCAACACCTAATACATGCTTCCATATATATTAGTTCTCCACAACAGGCAGTATTTAACTCGTTAGCAATGTCTCAATTTGCACGAGAAAGTAAAATTTAAACCTGGCATCGTTTATTTTAATCATTTTGTCATTTCTAGCTGCAGTTTCAACACGTATACTACTTCAGCTCTAATATGTTACACGTGGTGCGCCCAACCACCGCGAATAACACTTTAAATAGCAACAACTAGTAGTTATTTGGACTCGTATCATAGGGGAGTAGTAAACAAGTATGCTTTAGCCAGCATAAACGAGTTATCGTATGAATCAATTACAAACCGTCAACCTGTTGCCTTTTTGGAATCAAACTACGTCGCTTAGAACTGATTAAATATCTCAAAGTAGAAGCTATTTTCTTTTATTTATGGAAACCAAAACCAAGGAATATTTCACTTATTATTTGACGTCATCTTCCACCACAGTGAAAAAGGATTTCCAACTTAAGATTAACATAATTTGTGAAAATATCACGTAACTCGCCTATTCTTTAAGGACGCGAAACATTGCCCTGAAATATGAAAAAAAATTCTGCAAGTAATTTATGATACGAAGTCGAATAACAAATGTATCTCCAATTTAAGCATGCAAAAATGCACGATAATGAGCTCGAACTAAAATTGATACCAATATGTCATTCGAAATTTTCTAATTTTGTAATTTATCTATGTCCGCTTTCTGTTATCTTTGTTTATAAAATATGTGAAGATGTTTTTTTCAAATCCTTGCCGACGTAATCTGTCGATAATCACGGAAGGACGGAACGTGTCAATACGTGTGACTGACGGTAGTTTTTCTGTGTTGTGCGAAAACTAGTTAAATACAATGGGATTGTTGTTTACTTCAAACTAGAAAACTTGATTTTAAAAATTGCTACCACCACTCGCGCAATCAATTAGTATTTAATTGTATTGTTAATATATATATATATA
>JAQBSW010003948.1:0-75436 GCA_029291075.1 Eudiplozoon nipponicum | reverse complement strand
CCGCCCCAGCTCCTGATCTTTCTCCGTCCCTGCTCGCCCCCTCAACGCCCCTTCCGAGTGCCCCCTCGAACCCAGATATCTCGCCCCCCTCTTGCTTTCAAACCCTACAACTGCCTCACCCACCTGATAAACGCGGGACAACAGAAATCCAAATCGACGCTGACCACTCTATCCTTGTCAACGAGCGGTCTGTCACCCTCATCAGCCCTAGATCTCGCTCCACCCGCCAGCGGAAAGCCCCCGCACGCTTCTCCTCTCCGATCTAACCATCCCTCTCTCAAAGCGCTCTCAGCAATCCTCATCAACTGCAGGTCACTTACGCCTAAAATTAATCAACTACGAGCCTTTCTGTCCTCTAGCGAGATTGACATATGCGTTCTTGTTGAGACTTGGCTGTCCCCTTCCATCCACTGTGATGACCTTTTCCTCATTCATGGATACACGTTCCTTCGTAGCGACAGAACTGTCGGTCGTGGAGGCGGACTAGCTGCCTATGTCCGATCCCTTCTTATGCCCAAACGCTTGTCGACATCGAACTCTCAAGGTTTGGAATTTTTCTCGTTTCAGCTACAAATCCTTAACCAAAGCATATCTACCTGCGTTGTCTACAGACCCCCTAATATCTCACTCATCGACGACACTCGCGGGGCCCAACTCCTTTCCACTTTTTTCTCTTTACACTCTGATCGGTACGTCGTTGTGGGTGATCTCAACCTCCCCATGACTAACTGGCATAATCTAGCTTCCGAAAGTCACCCACTGCTTCGACTCTTCGCGGATAACCTGCTACACCAATTCGTGCATTTTCCTACCCGAGGGAACAACCAACTGGATTGTGTTCTCTCCAATAACGAGGTGACCGATGTTCGCTCTCGGGAAATCTTCCCCAACCTTGATCACTGTCAGGTATCCTTATCTTACCTCTCTTATCCTTCACCCCTCGAGAAGACACCCAATCTTTCAGACGATTCACCAACTAGGAAGAGTTCCGCCGACTCTGTGACACAGCTAACTGGAGGAACCTCTTTCTCCCAAACAATCTCTCCTCGTGTTTTGCCGAGGTCCATAACATTCTATCCTCCCACTATAACTCCGCCACCTCTATTCAACAAGTATACTCGACGAATAAGTTGAACGCTCTGTTTAAGACACGTGACAACCTCGCACACAACTCTCGCCTACGCACATCGTCACTTGCTCGCGCCCTCGCTCTGAGACGCATTGATGGGTTCATTAAACAAGCTATCAACAAACAAGCGCTCCACATCGAAAAACGAATCCGCTCAGCTCCTAATCCCCGGGTAAAGTTCGCCATCATCAAACACCAATTGCTGCAAAAGCCCAAAACCTCGTTTATCAACTTCTCTCAGTCAGGCGATCTCTGCTTCGCCAATGATTATCTGACTCATCTTCTCGACTCCTTTTCCACTCCCACTCCACCTGTTGAGATTTTAGACAACGGAGACACCGAGAACCTACGCTGGTTCCATGTCTCTCCAGCTTCCGTCGCCCAGGCAATTAAAAACATTAAATCTAAACACCAATTTGATCAATATGGAGTCTCGGTCAGTATGATTGCGCTTCTAGGCTGGAACGTCTTCTCTCTGATTGCAGATGTTATTAATCATTGTCTCGAAACCACCTATCTTCCCCCGGACTGGCTCAATTCGACGATCTCTCCTATCCCTAAAAATGGCACTTCTTCGATCTCATCATTTAAAGATCTCCGCCCCATTACTATCGTCCCTTCTTTCACCAAAATCTTCGACAGGATCTTATACAACCTAATCTACCCCTCCATTAAGTCTCATGTAAACTTCTATCTCCTCGATGATCAACATGGCTTTCTGAATGGCCGCTCCTCTTCCACCAACTTAGTTAGTGTTCTCGATCATTGCTACTCCTCCTTCTCTAAAGGGCTCCAGTGCACCCTCCTATTCCTGGATATTTCCAAGGCTTTTGACTCGCTGTCATTTTCAGCAATCGAATCCGCCTTACTGAGAAGCGGTATCTGCGGCAACGTACTCAATCTTATTAGTTACTATCTCCGAAACCGATATGCGACAGTAAAAGTTGGCAGTAGTCACTCGAGGCCAGCCCATATCAGATCCGGTGTTCCCCAGGGCTCCGTACTTGGTCCCATTCTCTTCAACCTTACGCTCGCGCACATACAGGTTGATGACAACCTTTTCAAACTGTTCAAATATGCGGATGACATGGTTATCGTATTTAGCAACTCCAAAACATCCAACTCCTTATCCCTTATATCGGAGCTCCTATCCTCGCTCCACTCGCAGCTTAGCAGAATCGGCCTCAAACTAAATCCCACCAAAACTCGCATAATGAAACTCTCCTCTGATCCATTCTGCTCTATCCCGGTTGCCAACTACCCCCTTGATATAGAAATAATAGATTCGGCCAAACATCTTGGCATTCACTTCTCGAAATCCCTTGACTTCTTCCTACACCTTACACACACTACCTCCAAACTCTTCAAATGGGCCCGTCTGATCTGTTTTAAGACTAACAATCCCACTCTCCAACTCACGTTATTCAAGGTCTACGTTCTGCCCCTCATTTCCTACGCCAGCGAATTCTACTGTCCTCTAACCCTCGCCTCCTCCTACACTATTGAACAGATATCCTCCAGATTTCTACAACGAGTCTTCCCGAAATGCCAAAACTATAGGGAACGCCTTCTTCTGGCAAACCTTCTTCCGCTTTGGTTCACCCGTCACCTTCGCGTCATTTCTTTTATCCACAAGATCACAACCTGCTTACCACTCTCCAATTTTGCCCACCCCAGTCACCACTATGCCACACGTTCTAGTAACTCTTCTATCCAAGCCTACCATACCCCCACCGTATTTAAAAAAATCTATCTCTTCTCCAAAGCCACTAATGTCTTCAACGCTCTCCCCACAGACATAAACCTCCTACCCCAGCACGAATTCAAAAAGGCAGCCCATCAGTACTTCTTCAACAAATTTCTTTGTGATACGACCGATTAGGAGCAGGCGTTTGCTGGACGTAGTGACAACAACGACGGCGGGACCGGGGCCCCGGCATTTTGCAGACCGAC
Source organism: Eudiplozoon nipponicum (assembly GCA_029291075.1). Lineage (NCBI taxonomy): Eukaryota > Metazoa > Platyhelminthes > Monogenea > Mazocraeidea > Diplozoidae > Eudiplozoon > Eudiplozoon nipponicum. Next base: position 72,354 of record JAQBSW010003948.1, on the reverse strand, counting down.
GAACGGCTGGGACTGTTCCGCATTCTGGTCGAACGGTGCGCGGGTCGCTGGACTGAAACATAGACCGTTGAACATTGGTCCAGTGGGCCGTGTCAGGGCCGCCATCTTTTCATCTTCATCTTTGTTTCGATCCCAAATTCACCTTGGTCAGTACTTCACGGATATCTCAATTGATCTTGTCTAGTCAAATGGAACTTCTTATATTTATTTTTCACCAGATTGAACTATCTTGATGTTATTGATAACTTTTCCCCTCCCCCTGCTATTAAATACTTTGCTAGTCACAATTCCACTCACCTCCACATATTCTACCCTTGATTTGCTATTTCAATGATTTGGCCAGTTGGCCTTTGATGCCAAATAAATGTATTATTATTAATATTATTATGTAATAATAATAATAATAATAATAATAATAATAATAATAATAATAATATTAATAATAATAATAATAATAATAATATGTAATAATAATAATAATAATATGTAATAATAATAATAATAATAATAATAATAATAATAATAATAATAATAATGACTAGGATAGAGTCGACTAGATAAAAGCTTGTGTATTTGTGTTGGTTAAATATTTTATTGTAAAACTTTGTTGATTTGAATCGAATTACATTGGTAAATTAGGGTCGAGTTTATCTTTAAGGTGTTGCTGGGTCATATTCATTATATCAAGATTAATGGGCCTTAATTTATAATAATAAACATTCATTAGCAAGCTCACATTCAACAAAAAGTGCGCCTGCGTTAATTTTTAAAAGAAAATGCATCGATTGCCATGTAAATAATCAGAATATCTATATATGCGTTTAAACATATAATATATATATATATATATATATATATATATATATATATATATATACATATATATATTCTTTTGAAATGCGAGCTTTAATAAAATTCATTGTTCCCTTCTTGTGTGCAAAAACAAAAAGAAATTTTATCAGATATAAGAAAATTTTCTTTCTCATGGTCATCTCAAATATCTACTCATGAACATATCTTTATATATAAATTGGAAAGCAAAACAAGATAGAAATATTTGAACATAGAGAGTGTGGAAAATAGAAACCAATCAAATTGCGTGCGTCACCTCCAGTTCAAGCTCAATGCTTGTACGTGCTTCTTCTGCTTACATAAATCCGGCTGCAATTTGTTTATCCATAAGGCTTCGTATGTAGCTAGCTCCCTTTTGTTTCTGCATTTAGTAATTACATTGAATGCTACGTCTGGAGAACATACGTGCGTTGTTTTGATGATGTGTTTCGCAATAGCAGACGTGTATTCACCATTTGATTTAAAACAGGCGTTCAAGTTGCAATGTTCTCTCATTCGAGTAATTAACCGTCTGGTCGATCGGCCTACGTATGTTGATCGAAAACTTGCGCATGTATATTGATAAATAATATTTGATATCGACATTAACGGCTGTTTCTCTTTGATTGCTGGTAAATCCAAGTGTGTTACCCTAAATAACACTCGTAATTTGGCTGAATTAAATGTGCGTGTCAATGCTGCTTCAACTTTCTTTTGGGCCATTCGGGAAACTGCATCCCCCTTAAATGGGATGTTTAGGTAGACTGTTTTCTCTTCTGGCCAATAATACGTCTGTTTCAGGTTAACTCCCCTTTTAATAATTGATTCAATTAATTGTCTGCGATAGCCATTAGACATTAAATCGTTAATTGCTTTATTATATACATTTTCTCTAGAATCTTGACTAGCTAACCTGTCAATTCTTGAAAAGCAACCACGAACTGTTCATAATTTATATTGAAATGGCACAAAACTGCTGTAATGCAAATACTGTGCAGACCATGTTGGTTTATGGTAAATTGTTCTGTTTAATTTACCATTAGTTTCTTTCTTTAATAGTATATCTAGGAAAGGCAGACAGTCATTTTTCTCGTGCTCTGACGTGAAACCGATATTCTTATGTGCTTTGTTGAAACTTTGAAGCAATGTTCGTGATTGCGACCTGTTCTTAAGTACAAGAAATATATCATTCACGTACCGTATATATTGAGCACATTTACTTATGTCACTCTTTAATGATGTATTTTCTAGGTGCCCTAAAAAAATCTCAGCCAACACTGGAGATAAGGGGCTTCCCATTGCGACACCATCAGTCTGTTTGTAGATGTTCCATTAAAACGAAATCGTACGTCTTTCGTGCATAATAAGATAAGCTTGCGTAGAGTTTGACCTAGCACCGGCGATGGTAATATATCGTGTTCTACCGCTTTGACTATAATATCAATGGTTTCATCAATTGGAACATTTGTAAACAGAGACGTAACATCAAAAGATACCATAATCTTGTTATTAACATTTATATCTTGAATTTTGTTTACAAACTCAAACGAATCGGCAACCGAATGATTACCTAGTAGTTTATGTAATGGTTCAAGTAAACGAACTAGCCATTTAGCTAGTGCATGAAACGGAGAATTTACCATTGATAAAATTGGCCTCTTAGGACAACCTCTTTTGTGTGTTTTTGGTAATCCGTACATTATTGGTGTAGATGATCCAACTGGCTTGAGCTTCTGTGCAGTGGCCTCATCAATAAAACCGGCATTTGTCAAAATCTTAATTTCATTTATCACTTTGCGCTCCACCTTGTCTATTTCATCTGATTTATCGTCTAGACGTATGTATTTTGTATTGTCATTTAACACGTTTTCCATCTTTTGTACATAGTCAGATTTGTCCATTATAAATGCGCTCTTTCCTTTATCAGCGCGTAGTATTTTGATGTCTGCATTTCTGCTGATATTTCTAAGTGCATTGAGATGCTGCTTTGTCAACGCATGCTGCTCTGCGCATTTAGATGATTTCAGGTGTGAAGCCTGATCAAATAGTGTAGCCTTGAACCAATTTTTATAATCAATACTGGTAGGCTCCAAGTCAGCTGTTTGTTCAAATAACAATTCAAATTTAGATATGCGGCTCTCACCTCTAGCAGACTTGCATACATTGAACTTGACTGGAAATGTCGGATGCACAATTTCTATGCAGTCACGAACATTAACTGTTTGCAGCTTTCGCCACATATACATATATTGGCAATATAATTTAAACAATAATTGATTGCGCGGATGGTGGTAACAATTCTTTAAATCAAGTTTGCGAGCTTGAAGTAAACACCAATCCCATTGTATTTAACCAGTCGTCGAACAACATAACAAAACTACCGCCAGCTGCAACGCACTGACGCGTTTCGACCTTCCATGATCATCATCAGAGTACGACGGCAAACTAACTATCGAGGATCAAACCGCATTGAATATATATGGAAATCGAATTGACAGGGTGTCCTCGTTGCCAATATATGATCGGAAATAGCTGATTTTCCTGACGGTGGCAAGCCTTTGTTAATCAATTTCTGTGGCAAATGTTGCTGGATTCTGCTTATCAAGAAATTGATTAACAAAGGCTTGCCACCGTCAGGAAAATCAGCTATTTCCGATCATACCTTGGCAACGGGCACCCTGTCAATTCGACCAATTTCACAATTTTACATAAAGCAAAATCCGAAAAATTATTATTTATCTACGAAGCACTTTACATAAAACAACAAGCACCTGACCTTAACATTCAAAAGTTTCATCAACATGATATCCTTATCGACTGGCCAAGAATAACAAAATTCAACAACAATCTACTAGTATCCAGCCAAGAACCATTAGGCCCTCTACTAGAATCAACAAACGTACAATCGGATTGGCAACAATGTGAAGTGGAAATAACAGAGGCGCATACGATGACAGAAGTCTCCAAACAATGTGAGCGTTTAACATTGCAATCAACATTAGCGTTGTTACCAAGCGAAAATAGCAATCTTGCGCAGCGGGGTGAAACGATCAACTATACTGGGAAAAATAGAACTTGTACATGTAACAGAGAACAATGTGCACAAATGGCTAACTCTCAAGATACCAAAACAATAATGACAAGATCTCAGACATCACTTCGCAATACTGCGAGAATGACCTTTACATACAAACACGCATACACAACACAAACACAAACGCATAAACACTCACCAACTAGTCAAAACAAGAAACAACAGTAATAACGAGTCAGATTTGTTACCAATAGCATAATCAATTGAAAACCCAAAATGTATAAATATGTATGATTGCATAAGAGATATTTAGTATTCACGAAATAAATGGCCTTTATCCACTTTTATTTATTTATGTATTTATTTCCTAATTATAAGAATATATATATATATATATATATATATATATATATATATATATATATATATATATATATATATATATATATATATGCTCTGTAGCTAAAGTGGTTACATAATATGTGTGCTTTTTATTTTGACTTCTGGACAAGTAATTATTTAATTTTCTTATATTCATATTTAGATCCATCTATGTATTTAACAAAATTTATTCATGTATCATATTAGATCGTGCGTATGGCTAGGGGGATAACTACGCTAGAAATGTGTTTATTTGTGTTTATTATTTTGCAATTTGTAAACTAGTATGCATATAATTTTGTGTTAATCTTTGTAAATCTTACATTCTATTTAACAAAAAAAAAGAATTGTTTACAGCCACTCTTATTGAAGAATTAACAAACTCACATGCCTTCTGTAAGCCTATACAGTTTGGTTAGAAGTATTTTTAATAAGAAAAATATGCATATGCTATTTGAGCAATCGACGATTTTTTTATAGCATCCAAATCCTTCATAAATTTACACTTGTTTATCTTGACTTCTGGCCAAATCAGTCGAAATTTATCGACGTTTGATGGAAATTGGCCTACATCATAAATGAAAGAATATAAAGACGAATCGGTAATATGATGATGGAGCGATTTCTGTTGGTTAAAAAGGTGCAGATCCCTACAATGTCGACCGTATCAGGTAAACATTTGCGGAGACGCTCCGACATGGTTAATTGGTGCCGTTGTAGTATTGTACTGGACAAGAAAGTCAATCTCTGCCACGAACTAGATAAATCCATTCAGGTTTTGTTGGAATGTAAATGTGAATTTTGGAAAAATGTGTTGCCTGATTTAAGTCCGGATAGGCAATTAACCGATCTACTTTGAGATCTTTTTTTATTCGAAGAAGCTAATAACCTGATCTACTTTACGTTTTCAATGCAATATTTAAGTAAAGCTAACCAGGAGCACCAATCTGGGTGGTGGTATTTGTTTATTTGGCAGGAAATTTAATAACTCATCTCTCAAGAATTATTTGATGAGAACACCAGACAAAGACAATCTTTGTTGAAAACAAATATGTAATATAGTCCCGACGGTCGGTAAATTTGTAATGGGGGGGGGGGAAACAAATAGACTCCCGGATTATTTAAATACAGGTCGAGTTTTTTGTCTATAAACAGCAATAACCACACAAACACACACACACACACACACACACACATATATATATATATATATATATATATATATATATATATTTGGCAGTATTGACTTAGTACTGTGTAAGGTTGAAAAATAAATTCATCCAGTAGGCCGGATTCGTCCTTATTGGGAACTCTTCATCTACTGTTTGCTGAAAAATCTGGACAGCACTTGAATTGATTCGAATTACGACGAAATTAGTCTACTGGAAGAATTTAATTTTCTACGTTGTACTATAACAGGTGTTAATAGAAAAAAACTATAATCAGCCCATCAGTGATTGATTTGGCAAGGAAATTCGGTGGTAAGTGTTGCTACGGGTTATGATATTAGCAAATACGGACCTTCGTAATAGTTAGTTAAGCGAATTGCTACTTTTCACGGCGTAAGGCGTAGACTGGGTATAGCTGTATATTAGAGCGTATCAACATTTTCTGCGGAGGAGGGGAATACTTTTTTATTTGTCTTAAGTTTCTCCATAAATGCCCTCTTGTTTGTCTTGACTTCTTTATGGAAACTGGGAGATAGTCATTCGAGCCAAATAAGATGAACTGTGCAGAATCTGGAAAGAAATCAGCCTACATTACAGAAGTCAGAAAATAAGGACAAGTTGGAAATAAGAGTGTGGATCATTTTGTGATGGTTCAATAGACAATGTTTAATTCAGCATCATAATAGTTTATATAGATTTGTAGGTATGGTTACTCTTCTAGGTCGAATCCATTTTAATCTGTTTGCCAAAGTCGTAGAAATATATATGGCAAAATTAGCTCTTTACTCCTGGAGTAGTTTAATTCGATGATCTTGCTTATCCTAAAAAGTGGCATTTCCCCAATTATGATCTCGGTCCGTTCTATAAAGTTACGGCATTTTCTAAATCTATTCACGTGAACCAATATATATAAATTTACAATCTAGTTAAGTCCAGAGAAAACTACTCTCTTTCAGACGATTAACATTGGCCTGCGAAAGGTTTTCCTTATCCACATATTTAGCTAGCGTCCTTAATATCCATACAACACATGCACTTTCCACTTTTGCGATATTTCAATATTCTTTAAATCAAGTTTGCGAGCTTGAAGTAAACACCAATCCCATTGTATTTGACCAGTCGTCGAACAACATAACAAAACAACCGCCAGTCGCAATGCACTGACGCGTTTCGAACTTCCATGATCATCATCAGAGTACGACGGCAAACTGACTAAAGAGGATCAAACTGCAATGCATATACATGCAATGCAAAATTAGATATGCTGCTCTCACATCTTGTAATCTCGCATAAATTTTACGTGACTGGAAATGTCGGCTGCACAATTTCTATGCATTCACGAACATTTTTTGTTTAATTGTACTGCCTATATTTATATATATGTGTGGCGAAAGCTACAAACAGCTAATGTTCGTGTGCAGCCGACATTTCCAGTCACGTACAATGTACGCAAGACTAATTGAGGTGAGAGCTGCATATCTAATTTTGCTTTCCCTATATATGCAATGCGGTTTGATTCTTGTTAGGCAGTTTCCAGTCGTACTCTGATGATGATCATGGAAGGTCGAAACGCGTCAGTGCGTTGCGGCTGGTGGTAGTTTTGTTATGTTGTTCGATGACTTGTTAAATACAATGGGATTGTTGTTTACTTCAAACTTGATTTAAAGTATTGTTACCAACCCCCGCGCAATCAATTATTGTTTAACTGTATTGTCTTTAATTCAATATGTTTATTGATTTTTCAGTTCGACTTTTTATTTATCGGCATCTGCTGTTTTGTTTTATGCTCATTAGTTTTTCTTTGACAAACCGATCCAAGAATGTAAGAGTTGAAAACGGTCATTTGGGACATATTACTATTCGTTCTGGAGTTTCACCGGGCTGAGATTTCTGTTGCGGAAAACCAACTCAAGCTGTTTAAAGATGCAACTGCCTTTTCTACACTATATTATTCTTATTTTATACTGATTAATGTGAGTAATTAATGGGTCAGGTGCTTATATCAAGACCGCAACCTTGATTATAATAAATTTTATAGTAGCCCCTCACTCGATTGAGCGCTTGAATTCAATTATCTATTTTGTACATTATGCTGGCCCCAAATTTTACTCATAATTTTTTCAAATCGTAATTAATTATCTCCATCTTCATTCTTTCCATAATTATCTTATTTCAATCGGTTTCTACTGAATGCTTAAATTCTCTATTAATTCTAATTATATTTAAATATGATGTAGCTGTATCCATTATCTGAACCACGCGCCAAAATTTTTAGTGTAAATCTATTGGCTTTGTATAGGTTTGGAAGAGAAATGCCAGCCAATTGGATAAATAGTTCATGTTTGACCAATCAAAACATAATTCTTACTAGAATATCATCAACTAGCGTCAGAAAAATGGGAAGGATATAAGAAATATTACCATTTTCGAAAATTTAAAAGAGTAATATTCTGCGATCTAGGTAAGGTTTTGTAATTACTTTTGGATAGAGTTTGAAATCAGGAAGCCAACTGAATTTTAATCATTGAATGACGAATTAACTAGAAAATGAATCTGCGAGACTCTAGAAGGAGTCTGATAGAAATGACACTAAAATGTTTGCAGCAAAAATGGACACGATTTCGAGTTTCATGTGATGGTGAATAACTTCTCATAAATGCTCAACAAAACGTAAGCGATAACTGGTTATTCTTATAGATCTTTAAAAATAAAAGTACTGCTAAAGGTTATAGAGCATTGTTGGCACGTATTAAGAGCGCCCTGGATGATGGACGCCATATCAATGAAGGTAAATGACAGGTAAAATATGAAATAGTTTTTGGATAAATTGCACGTGCATACTCAATCATTAATATTAACTAAAAATGTGGTTAGATAAGTAAAGAAATTCTACACACACACACACACACACACACACCGTGAGACGCATAACATTCTATTGCAAGGAGAATAATAATATAAATATACTAAAAAACTAACAAATGGAGATCTAGATCTTCCGGAACAGCTTATTCCAGTACGGCAGTAGTAACGAGATCTGTACACTAGACACACTAGGCTCGCGCAGACTTGTACTTCCTCAAGTTTCTGATGCTTATTAGGGGTAGCATGTAGCGTGATAATGTGCACTACATCGTAAATAAAATTATATGGCTACAAGATGTTTCGTCTACTAATTCGTCGGTTCTATTCATGTACAGAAGTTGCTTCCGAGGATTGGCAAACGGGATTTGAAATCGATTTATGTAAGAAGTGCTCTAATCTAAGTAATCGATGTTCTTTAACACTGCGTGTTGTTGATGAACAGTAGAGAGCGTCAAGTTAGAATTATTCACCTCGTAAATTTCCCTTTCGTAAATGTCTCCTGACGCTCAACTGCAATGACCAAAACCAAACAAATTAGATACACCAATTTTCCAAAATGTCTAGGCGTTGGTAGCTAAAGTGGACGCTCTCCCATATCTCCGTAGCATAAAGAAGGACAAACAGAATACTTGACATGAAGACCTTGGGCATAGTCAGTATTTAAATTGAAGAGTGGTTTGCATAAATTCACAAAGGCAGCTAAATTAAAAACGAAAAATTTAATTTGTTTAAACTTTCACGGCTAATGTGTATATCCAAATACGATCAATATTCACGCTAGAGCCTGATGCCGTCAATGCTCATTAGAACCACACAAGTAGCTTGCGCGAAGTAGTTTATTATATCGCTTATTGTTGATGATAGTAATAAATTAAATCTGGCTTTGATTATCTGATAACTCTTCTACTATTTTGTAGGCACGACATACAATTACTGATATTATATATATATATATATATATATATATATATATATATATATATTAAGTTTAACACTAAAAAGCTATAAATGAATTTAGGATCTTAGGTCTGCTAAAGTAATAGTAATAAATAATTTGTACAATAGCTTACAAACTTTAGGGGGAACTCTACCATTGTATCAGCTAAACGATTGCGTCAGAATTAATTTATATATCGCTAATTAGCAGTTGTTAAGTATGTTGCACCTGGCTAATAGGTGAATTAAAATAGAATTTCAGTAAATATTTTAGGAAGAATAAAGGAAAAATGCAATTTAATTTGGCAGATAACATGCGGATGCTAACTTAAATATTCGAAATGCCTAATTTATCTTGAGGTGCGCTCTGAAAGTTAAATTAACACATAGTTCATGAAGTTATGAAGTAAGATGAAAGGTGTTTTATAGATGGCCACATTCATTGTTTTATCTGCTTACATAAATGATAAATGTTAAAAATTTGACAGTATTAGTTTTTTAAAACCTGAGTGGCTTTCTATTTCGGAAATAAATTTCCAACAGAGAACTTAAGATTCTACCTCAAAATTCGGAGTAGCTAAGTTGTAAACAGTTAAGGAAACATTAAATAAACGATATAAAACCGAATATATTACAAAATTGCTTAATCCTCAAATGGAATAATATTGTTTATTGAAATTTTCTAACATTTTCCCTGCATACGATGATGAATTTGATTTGCAAAATACGTCAATGCACACCATTTTATTCGGAATTAATAATTGAGGAATTATAAAAATATGTGCGATACGAGAATTCTATCTACTAAGAAACTGTGAACAAAATGCAAAAATGCATTACTAAACGATAAGGATTCAAGCTTCAGTGTGAAAAACGTCGTTATTTTGTATACATAAATAAAATAATCGACAGAACTCAAAGATCAACTAGTCCCTAATGTGACTATTAACTACAAATTTTGATTTGAAACCAACGTTTATTAATTGAATCATTTACTAAGTGGTGTTTGTTTTATTAAAGTATGTCGTTTTAGTAAAACAAATTTGCATAATAATTCTTTATTTCTTTTCAATTACTGAGGTTCAAATACCGCCTCCAACATTCACAGTATTCCTCTTAATTTTAGTTATCACATTTTGCATGGAAATTTCTTATATTCATATATAAATATAATAATTAGAGCTATCATAGCATCAAACTTGGTCAATGCAAAATAATACGACCTCCAGAAATGACCCTGGCACCGCGCTTAATCGGTTGAGTGTCAAAACAAGTGAGACGTCGTACATGTTGACGATAGAGTTCTCATGCTTCACGCGAACATTTTCCATAAAATACGGGCTATCATTAACTGCGCATCATGGCGGTATAGTCTCTGGTTCGTAAGTGAATAAGTTTAGGTCGTACGTAATAGGCGTGCCGCTGTATAGTGCACACGGAGTGAGTTACCTGTTCCAGGCGCTCCAGTATACCTAGAGGCCTAATGGTTACATGTTTGACAGACGGACGTATCTGTACTCCATACACCGTAGTTGCAAGAGCAAAGCATGTTATATTGTTTATCACAAGATCCTGTGTAGCTGAATTGTTTCTGTTTCGACGGGACACAGGGACTAGGTGTAACGAGCATCGAAATAGAATAGGATAGAATAGAATAGAATATCATTATTTGGATTCAAACCACACATGTTCCATCAAATGATAAAATTAGAAAATGTACAATATAAAAAGATATCACATCACATATATATGTGCAATTAGTTGTACTGTAAAATTTATCAGCATCAGAAAGATCAGCTGTAAACAGTGATAGATTCTTCATCAAAATTACAAAAAAAATTTTAAATTATAATTCGAGTATAACATTTGTAAAAAAAAGGGAACCATGACTAATAATTGATTGTGTGCATTGTTGATTAACAAGATGATATAATGCATAACATTTCAGTTTTAATAATACAAAATTTGAAGATAGAATCTCGAGAAATTATGTTGCTGAAAAACAATTAATCCTGTCTTTTATTTAACCATGAGAAAGTATTATCATAATCAAAATTAAAAATATCAGCAGGATTGACCACTTTTTCCAGTTCGGTAGATAAAAATTTAAAAGACATTTTAGTTGGAGGCGTTTCTCTAAGCCCCTTTGGCAATTGATTGTAAATTTTGTAAATTTTTGAAAAAGAGAATAGCTTGCTCGCAACATTCCCCACCAATGGTGGAGATATTGCAAAATGACCAGATCTAGTTCCAATTTCATGACTCTTTCTTATGGGATTCATATAGGCACCAGACCACTGGTTCAAATGGAAAACTTTTATGCAAATACATTTATCATCGTACCGCGCGTTCACACGGCTGTCTCAATAACCTGAGCATGATGGTCGCATACTGAGAATGCACTATGTGAAGGTTTCTGAATCAGTAATTAAATTTCTCCAACTCAAAATGTTCACACTTATCAGAAACAATAGCATGTGCTGCAACGCACCAACTGAGTCACACAATGTTGAAGACCTTTTACTTAAGCTTTGTACTCCCAGAGATATCTGTTTTCCTGTTTTTAATCTTTAACTGAAAAACCTTCGAGGATAAAACGTTGAATTGCCACAAATAATTGTTTCCGTTTTTTACATAGGAAGGATGTGAAATTTGTCACAGGCAAATTTATTGGGTTTCATTTATTAAGGTCTTCAGTTTCGTAAAGACGTACTACGGCTCCCACTGAGACGATGAGCAATAGCGCATTGTTTGAATAAATAATTTAAAATAAATGTTATTTGTTCATATGGATAACAGCATTAAGTGTGAGGACGCACAGCAGTTGGCCGAAGGATTTAGGAATATTAGCCTAAGCGAAGGTGCTGAAAGGAATAGAATAAATATATTTGTTCTAAATTTGGCGACCGTTCTAGTAATATTTCAAATACGAATCTGGAATCACAGAGGCTCTCCAATGGTATTGACTAAAGAGCCACTACAGAGTTCGTACTCAAAGTTTGACATTGCAACGCTACCTAATTTTTTGGCAAATGCAAAAGCCTTGAATGAAAAGTATTTTTGCGAAACTAGATTAATTGAAATTACCTGATCTGCGTTTTGACTAACGCAGCTTTCATTGTTCTTTCTCTAACAAAATATATCGGCATCTTTCTTCAGTTGATCCATCCTCACTAGTTTAACAATTGAAACTAGTGAAGCAAAAGCCGTTGTGGACTCGCTCGTGGATTTAAATAATTTTGAACTGGTGATGGTTATTTATTTTCATTATCATTATTTATTAGATTTTCTATATTTCTCACGTTTTATCGCACTACTGTGTAATTTCATCCATTTGGAATCTATATTTTTTTATTTTATTTATTTTATTCCACTTTGTTTTGTGGATTTATTCAGTATCAGAATTTGTAAAATTTTTTGGCACGGACAGTTTTAATTTAAAATCTCTTAGAATTGTTAAAATAAATAGAATAGACCATCTTTATTTATATTCAAACAACATATGTTCTATCAAATAGATTACAATATCGGAAAGTGTACAATAGATAGTAAAAGTCACATCACACAAACTTGTCCATTATGTCATAAGACCAGGCTTAATTATCAAAAATAAATAAGTAAATAGATATCGGGAAATTTTTATATGCATTATTCACGCATGAACATACTGCAGAATTAACACTGCGGGCGCCCAATCAAATATCGATATATAACAGTTAAATACTGTTTGTTGCGAAGAGCTAATATATATGCAAGTATGCATTATGTGTTGCGAACCTAGTAACAAATTAGTTCAGTTGTTACCAGAAGGATAAACCAAAAACAGCATGAACGGAAAGTATAATCTCATGCACATTCATTTCGTGCTGAGATTGTACCGTCCTATTATCCCACGTTCCTCACCCAAATATATAGTGGTTAAAGGGCGAAATACCGGCTCCTACTGATGAGTCGCCAGTAAGCACGTAACGAAGGTGCATGAGATTATACTTTCCGTTCATGCCGCCTTTGGTTTATCCTTCTGGTCAAAAATGAACTAATTTGTTACTAGGATCGCAACACCTAATACATACTTGCATATATATTAGCTCTCCGCAACAAGCAGTATTTAACTGTTATATATTGAATTGAATAATGTCATGGTTACAGCGATATGTGATAACTGGTATGGATCAAGACCAGAGTGTATGGATTTAATCAAAATTAAAAAGATCAATTGTATCGAATATTTCCCTAGTACAGTACATGACTTTTAAATTAAATCTTTGACGGAGGCATTCTTTCTACACATTTCGGCAATAAACTGTAAAAATTATAAAATTTTAAATAATGAAATATTTTTACCGCAATATTTCCCACCAAAGTGGAGAGATCACCGATTGCCTAGATGTAGTTCAGACTCCATGAATCTTCCTTGTTGAAATAATATTGACACTTGTCCACTGATTTAAGTGGAATACTTTTCTACCGTTAGAACAGTCTTCTGAATCATAAGGTTTGCAGTGATACGAACTGTAATCTGCAAGTATATATAGTGCAGGACACAAGGGTCATATGTTTCACCACTCTTCTTTGTACAGATTTTATCTTCTTTGACAAACATAATTTAACTGGGTAGCGGCATATTCAAGCATCGGCCTAGTCCAAATTTTTATCATTCGATAATATTTTTCTTCTTATTAGCGCCCATTTACTCTCAACACAGCCAACCATATCATACATATTTCTTTCAATAGAAGCTGTAAAATGAATAGTTATGCATAAATCCTTGATTTATTGCTGAATTTTGATCGTAAAAACATTATCAGCAGCAGCATCATGAAGATAAGCATAATTTAATTATGTCTAATTATCGATTTTTTAAAGTATTTGTTTCATTAACTTTTTATTCTCCACCAATAACCAGATGCTGCATTTGAAACTATTTCCCCAATCCCAACCCACAAGCTAATATCCAGTCTTGCTTAACTTAAAAACCAAATGACTGATATTATGAGTTTGCTTTGGGCTCAATCAGGGAATTTTAGTATGTATAATTTGCAGCCACAATTGTTGCGCCATGCCGATAATATTCTCAAATGGTGTTGCAAGAGATGTTGCTTTGCACAGTCATATCAAATGCAATATGTTTTTAGTCCTACCTCTCTCGACTTTCAAAAGAAGATTATGCGTCTAACATGATTGAGCAACAGGGAGATATATTTCATTATCTGTAAAATATCTCTGTTGGTAAGCAGCATGCGTTTTTGCTAACCTCTTGCAAAAGATTCTCCAACGATGAGCTTGAATCACTTAAATCTCGACCTCCTCTGAACATACCCCAGCCCACTGCCTGAACTTATAATAGTTCCGTAATTACTGCAAATTTTCCTTGATGGCGCAAATCTAGAAACGGCGTTCGTTAATAGGAGACATCTTGATTGACTCTCTATCTTTCACTTCTCTTCAGCTGAGTTTCTGCCGCTTTTAAGGGCCCCCAATAACAACTAACACGCATAGTACCTCGTCAAACTACACCCAGCCAATCCAAACTCTACAGCGATGTCTCGGCTGTCCTCTCCGCGTAGAAATGTTCACCAACGGCCTCCAGTCCCAGTTTAGAGTGCCGGTCTAAAGACATTGGCATAAGCCAAATTCGTGACCGGTGAGGCGGACCATAAACCGACGCGTGGAAGAATAAATTTGATTCTCCCTGTCCCTGCAGTGCTTGAGCCTAATAGCCTCGTCGTTGAGGGGACCACTGAATTATCTGAAATTTTTTATTTTCCAAACCTTTTCAAAACCCCCGAGACAGTGGAAACACACCAGATGAGTTGGTTTAATAGAGCATTGCAATTGATCCCTCTCCTGTAACGGTGCACTATTCCAGCTCATCGAATCCTGCAAAATGTCCGTTCTCTAGCTTTCCAAACCCACAACTCCTCCATCCTCCTAACAAGAGCCAGCTTAAATATGTCCTGATTGATCATGAAAACTCGATTCTCATCAACAAGCAAACACACACACATACACACATCAGCTTACGCTCTCGTTTTATCGCGATGTTAGTCTCCCGCAAGGCTTTCCTTGACGGTCTTATCATCTTTCCCCGGTAACTCTCCCGGAAATCCTATCGACTGTAGGTCACTCACACCCAAAATCAATCAAATGCAGGACTTTATATATTCAAACGAGTTGACCATGTGATTTATTGTCGATAATTAGTTGTCTCCTACCATATATTGGGATGATTTGTATTTGATTAATAGGTATTCATTTGTTCGAAGTCACAGATTTGTTGGCCACGGGAGAGGATTAGCTACATACGTCCAATTTTCTCTCATAACTTAGCTCCTGACTATATCTAGCTCAAGGAGACTCGAATTCTTTGCATTTTAGCTTTTGATTCTGGATCAACACCTGCATGTCTGCGTTGCCTATCAGTCTCAAAATCTCTTAACTGTCTCTCAACTGTCTGATTAGAATATCGTTTTGTGGGTTCTCAAACTTCCTCTTGCATAGGGATTTTGCTGAAATCATGTTGAATCAAGTTGCGCATTTTCCTATCTAATGAAACAGCCAACGCGACTGTGTCATCTTTAACAAAAAATTAACCGACGTCCAGATTCGAAAGATATTCCGTCATCTTAACCACTGCCAAGTATCCATTCTTATTTTTCTCCTGTATTTTAACGCAGGAGAGATTAAACAAACATTCAGACATTTTTCTGATTGGGATGAGCTTAGCCGACTCAATGATGCTACTGTGTGGCGAAAATTTATCATCCCAAAAAAAACTTATTTCGTGCATTCCCCAAATCCGTAACGTCTTCTCCAGCCGCTTAGCACCCAACAAATCCATCTATTACATGCAAACCACGAACAAGGTAAGTAATTTTTTGCAGACGCACAACAACCTGGCACGTAATTCAGGATTTTGCGCATCGTCATTTGCCCGCGCTCTCCCACTCCGATACATTGATGATTAAATTAAACAAATGACCCACAGGCTAGCACTTTGCGTGAAAAGACGTATTTAAATAGTTTTCATCTTTTACTAAAAGCTGTTACAGAATTCCAAAAAAAGCAAGCATCAATCTATTGGGCTTGGATTACTCAAACGTTTTTGAAGACCACTTGAGCTATATTGCCTATTCCTATTAAATATCCAGTCCATCTACTGAGACGTCCAGCGACGGGGACACCGAGAGTCTACAATGTCTTCACGTTTCGCCGGCCATGGTCGTTTCAGCAGTCAACAACATTAAATTTAATAATTACTCTGATTTAGAGTGTGCCTCTGTTGGCATGAAAGATCAACTAGATTGGAATTAATTCACTCTTATTCTAGAATTATTCAACGGGCGTCTTGAAACTACCTATCTTAAGTCGATGATCCCACCCATTTGAGGAAACGCAATTTCGTGGAACTTCGTTCAATGGTTATCGTCCCAGCATTTAATTAATTCTTCGACAGCATCCTATGTAACAAAATTTATCAATTCAGTAAGTCAGGAGACCGTTTCTTTCTACTTTACGTTCATCATGGCATCCTGAATGGATGCTCTTCTTCCATAATCACTGTTATTTATTCGTAACTGTTGCGGTCTAATGCTCGTTCTCTTTACTCTAATAAAATCTGTTCTTTGTCGCTCTGGGCTGCTTGCTGAAACAATGCTGGTTTTTTTAGGGCAACTGAAAGCAGTAAATTTTGGACAGGACACTGGTATCCTTCACCTTTGAAAGATTTTATTCAAGTCGGTTTTTTACGAGACATTTGCAGTTTATTTTTCATCACGAGTAACTTACACAAAGTTGCTGAAAGCAATCGAAATGCACTGACGCAATTCGTCCTTTCAGGATCATCATAAGAGTATGACGGCAAATTGGCTAGCGAGATTCAAACCGCATTGCATATATATGAAAAGAAAAATTAGATATGCTGCTCTCACGTCAAGTAGTCTCGCATACATTGTACGTGACCGGAAATTTCAGCTGCTCAATTTCTATGCAGTCACTAACATTAGCTCTTTGTAGCGGTTGCCACACACACACACACACACACATATATATATATATATATTTATATATGTATATAGACAATAAAATTAAAAAATTATTCATTGCGCGGGTGTTGGTAACCATTTTTTAAATCAAGTTTGCGAGCTTGAAGTAAACCCCAATCCCATTGTATTTAACCAGTCGTCGAAAAACATAACAAAATTACCGCCAGTCGCAACGCACTGACGTGTTTCTACCCACCCTAATCATCATCAGAGTCCGACGGCAAACTGGCTAGCGAGGATCAAACCGCTTTGCATATATTTGGGAAGAGACTACTAGGGGTAAGAGCCGCAAATAATTTTCCTTACCATATATATGCAATGCAGTTTGATCCTCGCTAGTCAGTTGGCCGTCGTAATCTGATGATGATCATGGAAGTTAGAAACGCGTCAGTGCCTTGGGACTGGCGTTAGTTTTGCTATGTTATTGATGATTGGGTTAATACAATGGAATTGGTGTTTACTTCAAGCTCGCAAACTTGATTTAAAGGATTGTTGCCACCACTCGCGCAATCAATTATTGTTTAATTGTTGAATGAGGTTTTTTCTCAATTTCTAATGGTTCCACCGATAAAATTATCGATGAAACATAACCACGCTATTGAAATTAATATTGATATTTTCAATTATCGGGCCAGCTCGTCTTTGTAGGCAAATTAAAATATTATTATTAATATTTTTACTCTTGACGCTTTACAAGCCATTCTTTCTGATCTAGTGTTTATCACTGGTGATCCTGCTTCTTTCGGTGAATCTTATCCATACATATTTATCAACACTGACATGTTCGACTCTGAAATTTGCGAGTCAGACATGGCCTCAGAATTGCGGTCCTTTAACTGGTCATTCCTCTCGGTTTCTCCCTCCGCCTAGATAAAATATGAAATGCAACAAAACAAAGGTACTCAGTACCCCGTGCAGAATCCTTCAAAAAAGAAATTGTATCCTGTCATTCATTTAAAATTGAGCTGTGACTTTTATAACGGAGACAAACGCCTTTTTCTATATTCGTTGGCAACATTTACACGCGATGCTCAAATCGGTGGACATAGCATTTAAACTTGACCCTTCTAGGTATGCCCAGTGCCAAACGGCACCTCTTCTATATGAGCACTATTACAAGCCAAACTATAGAACACAAATCATAATAAAGACAATTCAGTTTTCTTATAAAGAGTTCTCCAGGAAACCTCAATTATTCCCAATACACCAATTTTCCCATAGAGCTTACTTACTGTGCCATATACAGTTTACGCAATACCCGTGTAAGCCATAACAAAATTCTGTACTCAATTTGTTCTAATTGTACATCGTAATGCAGCCTTCAGTTCCCGATATAGCCTTTCTACATATAATTTGCTCGAGGATTTTGCGCAATATTATACTGCATCTGAAGTCCCTTGATGTTCAGGCAAATTGTGCGAAGCTCGGATATGCATAAGCTAACAAGTGGTCAGGTGATTCTTACCGTTACCTCAAAGCTTGACACCAAATTATGTGAGAAATCGAAAAGAACCTCTTAAAAAGTCATGACTATAAGAAAAGCCACATTGAAATAACGACTACACATATCCGTTGTAAAGTCCATCCCCTCCTCAACGTGGTACGACGGTGTCAACCATGTCTCGATGGCCGATCGTACATGGGCTAACGGGGCTATGGCGGTGGTGTCACCAGGGCGTGGTGGATTTCCAACCGGCAATCGGATCTCCTATAAAATACCACATGAGCCCGACGACGGCACCATGACTCGGCGTGTGTTCCCCGCCACAAAAGGGTTCAACAGCCACAGGATTACATGGACTCCTGGACAGTAACCCGTACTTCCGAATGGCGAATGAGCTATCAACAGCCACCGGCAACCATGCAACTTACTGCTGCCTTGCAGACTGCGCTTGGATGTGCAAAGGCTAGAGGTGCGTCCTCCATCAAAAAGCCGAGTGGTGAGGGGACACCACTTGTACCAAATTCCCAAGAAACTCCATGAAATGTGGAGCCGGCTTATCCTCCAAAAGGAGTCAGCCGCAGTAAAGTAAGTAAGTACACATATCCACCATTGTTAGCATGTATCTTAAATTGTTGTTTTCAGGCATTTCGACTGTGTTGACGTACACATGGAAAAATTTTCTAGCATATATTTACACCTTCTTTACCTCTATCTTGGTTTGTCGGCGAACCTTTCATGTTTGATAATACATCTCTGAGCATACCCACTCTCCTATGTCCTCAGAAATATTCGTGCATCCAAATCGCTCTGCGATAAACCTGACTTTAGCTTAAATGAAATCATTTACAAACTCACGTGAAGGTTGAGTTGCATTATCACGTAAATCAAATAGCATATATGGTCTCGGTTTCGTCCCCGAGATTTCACACACTGACAACCTATCATTGACAAAAATGCAATCATACGCCGGTTACTTAAGCAATCTTACTGCTAAGTAATCCACTATTTATACTTCCATTAACTTATGTGTTACAGCAGTCTCTGATATATCAGTCTGATATACCTCTCCTTAGGTCTAATAAGTTCATCAGCCACCACGTTCTCCTTTTAGGAAGTCTAATTCTGCTCGTCAGTTTATATGAGAGCTCACTTTACTTGATTACGTCAGACTTGTGATTCTGATAAGGATACATGTCAAGGGATACGTCAAAATTTTCATATAATTGATATTCAGGTACTGGTCGAAATGCAACCCTTCTGCATATAGCGCAAATAGCTCTTTACCAAAGATTTCATACCCTCCTTCACGGCCCTGGAATTTTCGAATGTAAAACAAAGTTATTTTGCATATATCACTGTATCACTGTTGCAGAATTGCACCTAGTTTTAAATCAAATATATGCATGATTAGTTCATAAAATGTAGCCAATTCTACAGATGCTAACATGGTGATTTAGCCGGTAGGAACTTTTTATGGTCTTCTTTGATTAAAGTGATAAGCCAAGATTTCTCGTCCGTGCTCCACTTTCGAACGAGATTTCGAATAAGCGATTATAAAAATTCTGGCTAGAATTGCCATAATGCAAAAATCTACACAACTGATGCACCATTTTGGCGCTTCGTCACGATTTAAATTGATCTGATCTTTTCTTCCCAGAGCTTTATTATCAATTTTGAGATGTATTGTCTAAGAAACTTTTCTGTCGAGCTACCATTATTGCACTTCGAAGGTATGACCGCCAATCCATACTTTTTTAGCCTGGTTATACATTTACAAATGTCCACGGTTTCTTTCACGTAATGACTACAAATAATAAAACCATTGATATACACACACTAAAATATGGACAATCTTTGGTGTCGTCTTTGACCAAATGATGGCATATGTTCTTAAATGTTTCAGCCTCAAATTATCCGTTGAAATTCATGCAATGATCCTCCGCTTAGCCAAACTACCAAAAGTTGTAGAGCTATTTTATTTGGCAGTATTTGCCAATAAGCCTTCTAAAGATTTTACTTGGTGTAAATTTAGTATCCATTAATATCAAATAGCAGTGTTTCAGCTCGGTAGTGGATATACGTCTAACTTGGTTACCTAGTTTAATAACAGATAATCATGGTAAAGCATCAATTGTTCCGGTTCATGCTTTGAAGCTACTAATATTTGGACATATAACTGGAAATTGATCTGGCACAAATAATATTTTTGCCTTACCACCACAATTTATCGACAGAAACTTGTTGTTTACGATAAGCGAACCGATGATCCGTGATTGGATTTTTTTAATGATCCCTCCAACTTAATTAACTGTACAACAACTAACCACACGCTACTGCGTTTAGCATGAAATGATTGAAATGCCGCAATGTGTTGCCTGATTACGTCGGCTAAATCACAAGCCAGTTGCTCCAGGACAGGCAAACTGATCTGAAAAGATTTGCGCCAGTAACTGTACTATCCAAAAACTGTGTAACTTATTCTTAGTCTTGTTTTTAGGATCCAACTCCAAATGTAAATGGACAGAAAAATGATGATTTAATTCTGGTTACCAGAAATCTCCAATTGAATGACCACTTCTGCCTTAATATTACCTACATTTTATTTGCCCCCTTGACTTATATTGGACTATAAATCACGTTCAATAGCTAATTAACGAACGTGGGGTAATCAATTATCATCAAAACTGACCTCAAAATGCTCATTGTATCAAATTATACAATTTAATCAGGTCAATTCGTTACAAATGAAAAAAATCTTTTGTTGTTCTAACTGACGACGCGATTGAGATCTCCATTTAAGCGGAATATCATAAATTTCTCGGCTGCTTGTGTACACTCAGGCATCATCAAAGTTGTAAATCATGAATTTTTGGCATAAATGTCACTTAGTTGAACATGTTAGATTTTTAGTGACGTTACACACCCGCTACGACTGCTAATGGCGAGGATACTGTGCATTTCTGGGACAGCTTTTTTTTACTGCCGAGGGTATGCTGCCAATAAATGTATGTCCTCTATACACGAGAGTAGGCATCTCTTCACGTGGCACTTGCCAAGCTGGTCATATATACAATGAGATATGCGCATCTCTCGAGACCCATCGATGCATCTACGGGAGTGATTGATCCCATATTCTGACTCCAAGATTGTGATCAACGATTGCTGTAGTTTGGATCTTACGCTCGATATCAACTAGCGTTCGTTAAATGCTGAAAACTTCAGCTTTTAATGTCAGAAGTGTTTTTGTATTTTCATTGTCTGTTGCATCAAGAACGATTCAGCAGCTAATGCACGTTCGACCCGTCTTTAAATATTGTACATTACGTCCATCCTTTTGAATTATTTTTGTTAATATAAGTCAATTGTCTCATATATTATTCTAATGAAGCCTTTATTTAGCTGGTGATATTGTAGGGTGTTTTGTAGTTATAGTAATAGCTTTTGCGGGATAGCTGTCTGTTTAGTAAAGATTTCCTACATTTCATGGTGGTTGTTATCCCCACCCGTTCCATGATCAGTCCCTGACATTCTCCGAAGCGTGAAGTATAAAAACTCATCCATTTTCAAACGTTTACTGCAAGTGGTGTAGCTAAGCATGAATCAATTCACAGTTAAACAAAACGGACCGTGCTCCAAATGGCAACAAAATGATATATTGTCAACACAATTGAATGTCTTATACACAAATAATTATCAGGAGCACAAACGTCTGAATCGTGATGAATACATGTAAATAATTAAAATATATGATGATATAAATCCAGATTGATTAGCAATTTAGTTTAAAGTCACTGGTAAATATTGTCACTGATAATTGATGGATAAAAATCGTGTAAAAACAGTCTTGAAAAAACATCACAAATAATTATTCCACTGTATGCTAGGTTTTGCATGTTTCAACTATAATATTCCATTGAACTATAGAATTTTGTGAATTTGATTGAGGAACATCTGATGTCCTGATGCGTAGAATCATATCTGAACTGTTCTTAATAATTTAAACCGAGATTAACGCAAAGAAAGTCACTAAATCCACATGGGCACTATAATCCATCGCATGTTACCTGCGTATTGCGCGCGAGTGTCTATGGTTATTAAACAAAACCCTATTAATTTCAATTAGATTTGCCTTTCACGAAATCTCAATTAAAACTGCTTGAAACTAACAGAGAATGTTTCTAAAATCACAGTTAAGAGAAATATTGTGCAAAAGCAGAATTAGACTATTTGACCTTAAAGAGAACTACATCTGTGAAAATTGAACATCGTTGGGGTGTAACGCGGAGCCGCGTATTACAATATAGTCCTTAATACTGAATTGACAACTTCCCACGAATTATCAAGCCCGGAAACCTATGCGTACCGCCGTTCATAAAACTCTGGTGGGAGTTGACTACACAACTAATCATGACTTAATATACCAGTCATATTTGCTGTTCGTCTACGATAATACCTCCTCATATGTTCCCTAAATAATTAATGCAAAAGGCATTGACTGGAGCTGCATGTTCATTTCCACAAAAATAATTTGCGTACGAGCTCTCATTCACAATAAGGTACACTTTCCTTTGGATTTGAAGTTTAACACAGATCAATAAATAAACGGTATTTATGAGTTAATACCTATATGAAAATGAACAAATAAAATACAGTTAATGATATTTTCTTATAACTCCTGGCCTCATTCACATACATATTGTAATCCGAAAATAAAATAATTTTTTGGAGTGGGGACATTTGGTTTAGTCATGTTTTAAAGTTTTTATTTTAATTTTTTGCTATTTTTTATACTCGCGACACATTGACTACAAAGTTGAATGAATAATTAAAATTAAATTGATTTTTCGGTAAAATGTGGATCTACCGATTTTCATCCATTATAAGGTTCATAAAACATATCGTGTAACACATCATCAAGTGTAAAATTTCACATTTAGCGCTGAATGAGACAAAAAATAATGACGAAAGACATAATTGATATACATTTTTATCTGAAAATTTAAATGGCATGATTTTTAGTTAAATGGATGAGTTTAAGGATGGTCAAACAATACCTGCAGTAGGAAAATAATCTTTATCTGAAAAATGTCATGATTACACTAGCCTCATGCGGCCGATATTGTTGATGATACAAAAAGTAATACTGAATCTGTTAATATTAGTAAAAAAATAACTCGTTAACTATTCAAAATAATATGCTTTACTAATGCCAGTGTATATTTATTTCATTGTTTTTATGATGAAAATTGCATTGGTGTGACTGATGGAGAGGGGAGGAACGTATATAAAATTATTGATTTGACGTTCTCTGAGCCACCAGAAAATTGAGTTTGCATAAACAAAGCGTTAATTTTTAATTTAATACTAATGTAATGAAAAGAAAATTATTGGACCATTAATTTTATTACTTTTACTGCTTCATAGAAAATAGGTGCAGTTTCCGTATGATTTCGTACAGCGCAGACTTTTGGATGAAGACTTAATAACACGCCTCTTTATGTGGCATAGTCACCGCTAATTTATCTGACGAGTTTTGGTTTTTTTTCACATAAATATTATGGAAGCTCTATGCTACCTATATTTAAAAGCAATAGAACGAAAATATAACTTCTTCCTCAGGCTATAATTCCAAACCTAATAAACCAGTTGCCATTGCAGTAATAAGTTGTACATTTTTATTAAATTTTGAAGTTTTTTTGAAATATAATATATCATGGTTTTATGCATAGATAACGGCGGCCAGGATTTCTGTTAAAATTCAATTAATCCATAAATTTGCAAGTATGTATAAGGTGTTGCGAAACTAGTAACTAATTAGTTCAGTTGTGGCCAGAAGGATAAACCAAATGCAGCATGAACGGAAAGTATAATATCATGCACATTCGTTTCATGCTTACTGGCGACTCATCAGTAGGAGCCGGTATGACGCCCTTTATCCACTATATATTTTGGCGAAGAATGTGGGATAGTAGGACGGTACAATCTCCTAGACGAATGTGTAAGCATGCAATAGCGAAGCTAACATCATATAAAGTCTACGACAATGCGACTTCAACACTTACTTACATTATATAATATTTATACCGAGTCTGTAAAGGATAATAACACTATGGTTATTGTGTTAGTAACCGATAACATCATTATTGTACCGCGAGGGTACATGGTACTAACACTATGGTTTCCGAGTCAGTTTGGCCTTGATCGATTTAAGTTATCACATTTAGTGAGTTAGCGTTGAAGTCGCATTGTCGTAGACTGTATATAGTGTTAGTATCCTTTACAGACTCGGTATATATATATATATATATATATATATATATATATATATATATATATATATATATATATATATTATATAGTGTGAGTTAGCGTTGAAGTCGCAATGTCGTAGACTTTATATGATGTTAGCATCACTATTGCAGGTTTACACATACGTCGAGGAGATTGTACCGTCCTATTATTCCACATTCTTCGACCAAATATATAGTGGGTATAGGGCGTAATATCGGCTCCTACTGATGAGTCGCCAATAAGCACGAAACGAATGTGATAGTTATACTTTCCGTTTATGCTGCCTTTAATTTATCCTTCTGGTCACAACTGAACTAATTAGACTAGGTTCGCGACACCTAATACATACTTGCATATATATTAGTTCTTCGCAACAAACAGTATTTAATCCATAAATCTGTTTACAAATACTACATTAATTTTAAATGAATTGACGTTGACACGGCACCCATGTGCAAGCTTAAATGATGTCACATTTTCATTTTGTTTTATTTCTAAATGCACATTAAAAACACAATAAAAGTATTTAAGCTGAGTTTAAATAATTGTAATGTTTCATTAATAGAACTAGTTCACTAAATTAAATTTTGACTTCAAAATTCTGAGGAGTATGTCCATTTCTGAATCCTTCCAATAAACAACATTTAGGCAAATTTACGATCAATTCTTTCATCATATGTGAAAAACATGATTATATTGCTATGCAAAATAGGACAGTAAAATACTGTCGATTTATGATGCCAAAAATTCACAAAAATGTGTCAGAAACATCGAGTTGTAGGGAAAATAACAAACTTCAGTGCCCGCCAATTCTGCGGGACACTAATAAACATAACGTTATTTGGCAAATATGCTTGGCAAGTATTGGGCACATGTTTGTAATCTCAAATAGGACTACCATAAAAATGTTCCAACTGGCGTAGCTCAGTAAATTTTTATTTTATTTTAGAAACTGAGCACTCCAACGAATCTTGTATCTTAGGTTAGACTATCTTATAAGGAACTCGGATATTTATGCTTTAAATTAACGCATCAGAATTACTTATGAATGTGCATAATGAGGTTTTGCAACCCTTCTGATTGCAAACACACATCCTCGAGCGCGAATTATTAGCAAGTTGACTGCAAGAAACATTTCGCCTGATTATTTGCTAGCAACTTGCTTAACATCAGCCATAATGAATCATTAATAGTAGAATTACTTTTTTCCTCAAACATGTGCATGTTTATGCAACGCATTCGAGAATCCCAAAACTAATAAACTAAAATAATTCAACCTGGCAGATTATTCTTAGGTGATAGATCTGTTTTGTTTTGAAATGCGAGCCTAAATAAAATTCATCGTACCCTATCCATGTGCAAAAATAAGAAGAAATTGTATCGAATACAAAAAACGCTTCTTTCTCATTATCTCCTCAAGTATCTACCAATGAACATATCTTTATATATAAATTGGAAAGCAAAACAAGATAGAAATATGTGAACATAGAGAGAGTGTGAAAAAACGGAAACCAATCAATTGCGTGCGTCACCTCCAGTTCAAGCTCAATGCCTGAACATGCTTCTTTTGCTTGCATAAATGCGGCTGCAATTTGTTTATCCATAAGGCTTCGTAAGTGGCTAGCTCCCTTTTGTTTTTGCATTTAGTAATTACTTTGAATGCTACGTCTGGAGAACATACGTGCGATGATTCGATGATTTGTTTTTCAATAGCAGACGTGTATTCACCATTTGATTTAAAACAGGCGTTTAAGTTGCAATGTTCTCTCATTCGAGTAATTAACCGTCTGGTCGATCGGCCTACGTAAATGAACGACAACTTGCGCATGTATATTGGTAAATAATATTTGATGTCGACATTAGTGGCTGTTTCTCTTTGATTTCTGGTAACGGCAAATCTGTTACCCTAAATAACACTCGTAGTTTAGCTGCATTAAATGTGCGTGTTAATGCCTCTTCAACTTTCTTTTGTGTCATTCGGGAAACTGCATCCCCCTTAAATGGGATGTTTAGGTAGACTGTTTTCTTTTCTGGTCCGTAATACGCTTGTATCTGTTTAATTCCCCGGATTTATGCAAGCAGAAAAAGCATGTTCAGGCATTGAGCTTGAACTGGAGGTGACCGCGCAATTGATTGGTTTCTGCTTTTTCACACTCTCCTATATTTCTATCTTGTTTTGCCTTCCAAGTTATATATAAAGATATGTACATTAGTAGATAATTGAAGGATATAATGAGAAAGAAGCGTTTCTTGTATCTGATAAAATTTCTTTTTATTTTTGCACATGGAAAGGGTACTATGAATTTCTGTTTTGATTTAAATAGAACAACTATTCATAAAATGAATTGTAAAAAGAAGACTTTTATTACATTGTTAAAATAAATGGCAATGATCTTTGGCTACTTACGATGCACCACATTCACAATTGCAAATAAGGATGATGTTCAATTTTTGTTAATAGAAATTTGTATATTAGACATTGGCCTGACGTAAAGATTGTTCAATCGTTAATTATTTATTAAATTTGACAAATGACCGAACAAGAAGTGACGATAATTGAACAAGTTAAATATCCTCGTTGTCTGAGCAGTTGAGATGATTTTAATTCAAAACTATTAATATTTAGGCGTATTGAATAAGTAATTCAAAATGAGTGCACAAGTGGATTTTGAAGCGAACTCTGCGAATAATTTCTTAAGCTCTGTTTATAAATATGCGTCTTTAAATCATATATTTTTTAAATGAAATAATAAAATGCATATTTTTATCCATTTAAAAAGTAGACATCCTCTCGACTTAAGCTCGATATCGAAATGAAAGTTATTAATGGATTAAAGACAATCACAATTGTTCAAGCCACTTTTTGTGTATTTTAATCCGAATTAGGTTTTTACAACTTTTGACAATTTCAAATAAAACCTCTTTTATATGAGGATATTATTTTAAGTGAAATGGAATGAAATCGGTATAAATAATAATGAACAAAGCATAGACAAAGCCAATTGAACTGCAACGAAAATAGTATATTTATTAAGAAATTAAGTTTTATTTTGGAAGATGACAGAGGAACCGACAAAATAGTAGAAAATTTAATGCCATTTTAACAGAACAATTTTTGCCAAATATTATGGCGCGTTGAAACATACAATGCGGGTGTTCAGAAAAATAAAAATAAAAAAATTGGAAATTGATTTGGCGGCCAAATATAAAACAAGTACAATAACAGGAAATACAATGGATAACTGGACTTGTGACTCGCAGATATCTAAACAATGAAAACTCATACCATATAGAGAAATATAATATTTCGGCTTCAGTTTTCATTGAGCAATGTTAATAGACTTCACGAATTGAGAGAGAATATTTTTAATCCGAGTTTGTATATGGGGCATTAATATGCATATTTTTACAGGAATGAGTAACAACGAAGTAATTGCCGTTGCCAGGTGTGTAGTTGATATGTAAAGTCGAGTAAAAGAGAGCAATAAATTAGGAAAATAGTAAAAACTTTGGTCAACTGCAGGAAATTCTAGACAACTATATTAAAATAAAGCGGAAAATGAAGAGTTTGGACAGGAAAGCGAGAGTTTGAAAAAACTAGTTACAATAAGTGAGATAAAGCAATTACACAAAATATTGGAAAAATAACTCATATGTTAGGTAAAGTAAGTATTGAATGATAACAACTAAAATTTGGAAAGAATTAAATTGGGCGAAAAAAAAATATATATATATATATATATATATATTATATATATATATATATTGAGACAATATAGGAAAGACGAGAAGAAATTTACATATGCCTCAATTAAAGCTATTATCGTTTTAACGTATTCATGATAACGAAGCATAGATTTATTTTTAACTTTTATAATTAATAAACAAAACAATTGCAACCTGAAATGCGGAGCAAAAAAATTACGCCACATAGAATCGCAGTAATGCCTCGTACTAGCGAAGCTACTTCAGCCTGAATTTATGGGTTAGAAATTTACAAAACAATTATATATATATATATATATATATAAACTATTTTAGTTAGCCTTTACTTTTGGTAGAGCACTTTTGACGTCTCTTCTACCTAGAAGTACTAACCAGCCACCCCTGATCTGTCTTTATAGAACAGTCACTATGCTACCTAATGGTAGGATATTGAAGCAAAGGTTTGTGGAAACATTTTAAAATACATTCTGTCAGAAAAATCTAAATGTTGCTTAAGGTAGAAATGTCGATTGATCAAGTATCCCGATGTCATTTTTGGAAACTTTCAAGTACAGTGGAACCTCGAGATACGAGCAGCCTAACATACGGGTTCTTTGAGATACGAGCCGGAGCTCGGGCCATATTTTCGTTCAAGATACGAGCCAAATCCGAGATACGAGCCCTGTTTCTGGGGCGTCCCGTATCTTGAACGAAAATATGGCCTGAGCTCCGGCTCCTATCTCAAAGAACCCGTATGTTATCTGTTCGTATCCGAAGGTTCCACTGTACTTGACAGAATTTAATGTGACTGAGGCGCGAAACAAAGTACCTTTGACATGATACGTTAATTCAATTTATATAACATTGAAATTTCAATATCTTTTCTCCGTGTAGTGTGGTGTCTGTTCAATAATGGCTGAAAGTGACAGAATACAATGCCAATAGCAAACTCATTAGTACAGAAGATTTCCAAATCAACAAACAATTACACCATTCAAAAATATGATTTTTTTATATTATCGTTAAATAGGTTAGATATGTAATTGTACATGGTGAAGGTTACAATTTTCTTAAATAATTATTTGCAGTAGTGCTAGCTAGGCCGAATTAACTTTCCGAGTTAACCAATGCTAGAAGGCAGTTTTATATATACACACACACATATATATATATATATATATATATATATATATATATATATATATTCATCAATTAAATTATAATTTAATCAATAAAATAATAATAGTAATTAGAATTGTAGCAGTGCGGCTAGTTATAGAAAGGATTTTCTTGTTTAAAATATGCTAAAAATATTTTTGGTATTTTAGTTATTATTTAATTGATCAGTTAATAAATAATATAATAGGCGTGAGAAAATTTTGAAAACATGAAGTGTATAATGTTGAGTTATTTAAATTGTCAATAGATATTCACCTTTCAACAATAACCAACCAGAATTAAAAAAACAGAAGAATGGTATGAGTTTGTCAACAGAGACAAACACTTTTTGTAGATATATTTGCTTAATCCTAATAAAGATTGTTTGTCACTTTATATGAAGTCCGCAAATTTGATTGAAATAAAATTTGATCTCATTACTCATACAGACATTGATTACTTTAATACTAATATGAATAAGACATAAGTTAAAAAAATATTCGGTTTCAAACTGCTTCGAGTTTAGTGCCACATCCAAAGTATAATAGAAGTTTAAATTATATTTTGATAGAAAATTAAACCGCATTATAAAGCACCTAAAAGTATATCTATTAGTCAACAACTTAGAAAAGAGCAAATAAAACTAAGCGCAGTTTTACTTCTGGTTTTTAAAAACCCCATAAAAATGCTAATGCACGAGAAAATCTTCATAGAAGCAGTTGAGAAGATGGAGCGAAAGTGCTATTTTGGTAAATTTAAATGCATAATTTAAATTTATATTGGGTACTAAATGTTCTGTGTATTTGAAGAACTATCCTACAAGCATTGAATTTCTATGTGATGAAAGAGGATTAAATAACAATATGGTGTTTTAATGTTACAACTTTGAGAAAATTTAAATAATGGATAGATTAAGTTGTTCAAATTGTTAGTCTAAATAGTTAAACGACTGGAAGGTAAATTTTGACCAGACTATGGTTATTATTCATAGGCAAATTTTGTACCTAGTAACAAATTGGTTCCAATAAGTCCAGAAGGATAACTCAAAGTCAGCATGAACAAAAGGAGTAATCTCATGTGCACATTGGTATTGCGCTTACTGGCGACTCATCAGTTGGAGCCGATACTTTGTATACTATATTCCCTACACATCAGATTAAGTATTGCGGGGCATTTGCAAGGTACAATCTTTTGTACAAATGTGTAATAAAGCAGTACTAATGTGGACGTCATGCAAAGTCTTCGACAATGAAACTTAAAAGCCAACTCACTATGTATAATAAACAATGAGCCTGTAAAGGGTACCAACATAATGGTTTCAAGAATATCGAGCCTAAAGTTGATACTAACAAAATGGTTTTCTAAATATCAAACTTATGTATAATTCCAATACATTGGATTTTGAGGTGTGCTAAACTCCCCCAGGTTAAGAGTCATCATTATATTTGAGCACATGTTACACCAGCAAAGCCTTATATTCTGGCTTCAATCGACGTCTTTTATCATATTTAGAGATAATTATGACATCATTCAAATAAGATAGATTATTTATATATTATTTATTTGTGAAGAACTATTATATGAGCCCTAATGTAATCTGTCTTGAATATTAACCATTTTTTTACCACTTAACTTAATATATTCTGGTAACCTACGTTTTGATAAATAAATTTGGGCGTTAGAAGCAATGCTTTAAAAATAAATTAGGCATCAAAATATCTAAAGTTTATAATTTAATTAAATGAAGTAATAATTATCACAAGCAATAAGACAACGGACTTAGATGAAAACCAAATTAAAAGGCAATACTCCAATGGCAGACGCTCCTAGTTTTCATTATACTCAATTCTTTAAATCAAGTTTGCGAGCTTGAAGTAAACACCAATCCCACTGTATTTAACCAGTCATCGAACAACAAAACAAAACTACCGCCAGTCGCAACACACTGACGCGTTTCGATCTTCCATGGTCATCATCAGAGTACGACGGCAAACTGGCTAGCGAGGATCAAACCGCATTGCATGTTTACGTCAAGCTCGCAAATTTCATGTAAAGAATTCTTACTACCACCTGCGCTATCAACTATTGTTTAATCGTTATACTCAATGTTGGATAAAATTTATTGTTTACACCATTTACAATTGCGAAATATACTAAATTTAGTGATTTGGATTTGAAGTCTCATTGCAGAGTCTTGATAAATTTGTGTCTAATAGTGCTTGATTACAAACGTGCGTGGGCGATTCGATTGTCAAACTGTTGTACGTTTATTAATAAAAAAATAAATGGGTTTTGAGAGTTTTGCCGATTCCTACTGATGAGTTGTTGGTAAACAAAGAAAGCATACCTACGCAGGTTTGTAATTCTCGTTCTTGCTGAATTTGGTATGTCTTCTTGAAACTATTTTAACTAATATATTACTAATCGCACAATGCCTAATATATAATTGCACATATCCTAGTACTACGGTACAAGGAATATATACACCTTTGAGTAGACTGAAGCCGAATTGCATTTTGGCACTTTAATCGGAAATTCGCAATTCTTTGTATTGGATTGCCAATTTGTTAGTAAAAATATGTCTCCATTTTCTTGTCATGTCTGGTTGCAGTAAATGTTTGTATGTGAAACAGTTTATTTTTTAGCATTTCTTCATAGTTAGGAAATAGAAAATGAAAAAATTTTCTGTAAAGGGATGGCAATACCAAGGTGACATTACGAGCTAACGAAATTATTTATATCAAACTCACAAATTTTTAATTAAATACTATTTATCAATGCCCCCACAATGCATGGTTTATTATAATCAAGGTTGCGATCTTGATATGAACACCTAAACTCATTAAGTACATACATTTGACAGTATAAATTAAGAATTGTATAGTGTAGAAAAGGCAATTCATCCAGTAGACCGGTTTCGTCCTTATTGGGAACTCATCATGTACTTACCAGAATTTTCCGCGGACAGGGCACGAACCTGGGCACGTCTGCTTCGTAATCTGGTGCTCTAAACGTTGAACAACTCTGCGGCACACTATACTACACTATATTAGTTACATACTAACTAATGTAACTTGGTTAGTCTATTTTTCCTTTATGTGGAGCTCATATGGCATCATTTAGACCCAAAGTTCCAACTAACCATTCCAAATCTGTCATTACTGAACAGACACCACACTACATGGGGAAGTGATCGGTGGCAATTTCTGGCCAGTAATTGATGAGTTCCCTATAAGGACGAAATCGGTCTACTGGATGAATTGCCTTTTCTACACTAAACAATTCTTAGTTTATATTGACATATGTAAGAATTAATGGGTCCAGTGCTTTTATCAAGACCACAACCTTGATTATAGACAATTATTATCACCGCCCGTGCAGCCAATGTTCGTTTAATTATATAAATGTTCATTTCAATACCACTTCCCCATGTAGTGTGGTGTCTGTTCAGTAATGACAGATTTGGGATGGTTAGTTGGAATTTTGGGTCTAAATGGTTGCCAAGGAGCTCCACCTAAAGAAAAAATGGACTAACCAAGTTACATTAGTTGGTATATAACTAATATAGCGTAGTTTGTTGTGCCGCAGAGATGCTCAATGGTTAGAGCACCAGATTCCGAAGCAGACGTGCCCACGTTCGAGCCCTGTCCGCGGAAAATTCTGGCCAGCACGTGATGAGTTCCCAATAAGGACGAAACTCGTCTACTGGATGACTTTCCTTTACTACACTATACAATTCTTAGTTTAAACTGCCACATATGTAAGTAATTAATGGGTCAGGTGCTTATACCAAGACAGAAAACTTGATTATAATAATTGTTATCACCGCCCGCGCAACCAATGTTTGTTTAACAATACACGATTGTTTATTTGTATATATCTGCAACTAAAAATCTCATATCCAGGTAGCCTTTTCACTGTTATATAATATCATATTTTGAAAGACTAGTTTGAATTTTAACCCAAAAGCGATGCCGCGTAGTCTACCTGAAGAATAAACTAATCGAATACATAATTGTGTATATAACAGAAAATTGTGCGTAGTTCGCAACAGGTTAGCTAGTGGATAGAGCCATAGACGCTGATCCGTGTATGTCCCGGTTTGTACCCCTTCCGCGACAATATTGTAGACAGTAATTGACCAAGAAAGAAACCGCTTTGTTGATATATATATATATATATATATATATATATATATATATATATATATATATATATATACATATATGGAAAGATTGGTACTTATCTCAAACTCGCAACCCTAACCTAAATTCTTTTACCACCTACGAGAACAATGATTCCTTATTTGTATAGATATTTCGCGTGCGTTGCTGACGAAATCACATAGTAGTTGCAACAAAATTTATTGTAAAATTAAGGAATAACCATTGCAAATTTTTATATATTTTTGTTAAAATCAATATTTGTCGTGAGGTGTTTTATTGATTAGTAATTATACTTGATGAATAATGAAGCACAGAATTTGAATAGTTGGATAATTTTAACATTGTTATCAAATTAAAATTGTCTATTATTTAAGAAGTCTTTGACAATGGTGTCCTCTGCGGCAGAGGCGATAAAATTAAGAAAGTGTTTAAATTGGATGCTTGGGGAACATAGATTGTGTACACTGTCGGAACAGGCTTGTGCTTATAAATGGTATACCATTAGAAAAAAATATTGGTTAGTACTGCGGAATAAAATCGCGAAATTATTTTTCTTTTCTGATTAATGTATCGATAATTTAACACTCAATCAACTTTTGATAGAACATTTGTCGATATATGAAAATAAACATATCTCTGCTTATATATTACGTATGCTCTTAATATGAACTAAGTTAGGAAATGCAATTCCCAAAGTAGAAAGGGTTCGTCTTTATTTTGACGAATTACCGTTTAAAAGTATTTTTTGGATTTGACCGCATTTTTCTTGTTCGGGACAATTGAAAGCACTCTTAGATCGGTAAAATCTTGAATTTTGATCATTTTCAGGAGCTCTGATTATTGGCCTCGATTGATGGATTCTCACTCGTCCCTTCTTTTTCAAGCCTTCCATCAGCTGATTGTCTGAAAATGACGTTGGAACAAGATTTTCCATTGTTCTTTTCCCAAATTTTTGGGACCTTACTTCCAGTTCCATCTTCAGGGTTAACAAGATATGCACAGGAATAAAACACAACTTGTGGCAAATGTGGTGTCCTCATTTAAGACAGATATATTTATATTTATTTTAATTCCAAATGTATTTTTTTAATTGTCTTCCTAATATCCGGTCTTCATAGCTAGTCTCTAATACTCAAATGTATACAAAAGCTTATCCTTGTCCCCTCTCCGCGCACACAACCACTTATAAACATGTGTACTTTACTAAAGTGACATTTTTATTGAATGACTATAAGCACACCTAAAGGATTGACATACACGCCCATCAATGATGTCTATATTTTAATTTCTGTTCCGGACGTATAGAAAGATCAAAAAGATTTTGATTCCAATATTGAAGTAATCCTCACATGGCCCCGGTTTACCTAATCCCATCTAGCTTGCAATCGGTTATAGACCGAGAGCGAGGTTAATAAAACTTCTGAAAGAATGTATAGTATTATTAGCGTTTTGACAAGACCGAATACGGAGTCTACACTAACGAAATCATCTCTCAACCAAATACATATTAATACTCATATCCTATATAAATTAGTTTCTCCATTAAAATATCTGTGTCGAAATCATGTGTATACCTATATAATAAAATAGTATTATTTTATATTTATTTAAATTTTATTTATTTACTTATTTTTAATATATATATATATATATATATATATATCATATATATATATATATACTCACTTCTAATAAAAAAATCCATGTACATATAATTCCACACGCTATATATTATGTATATATAGATAAGCATATAAACAACCATGTGGGTTCTTCCCACATCTTTTATAAATATCTATATATCCATCATATATATATATACGTGTATACACCATATATACAATATGAATATCATACAAACAACACTGTGAGTCCCTCAACGGATAAATTATATGAGTCAAAACGTTTTTGATAAAATTTTATATCTATTTTTGTTTATCAATATAGATATATATCTAGCCCTATATATATGTGTGTATATATATGTATCTATAAGCAAAGAATTGGGTCCTTTGAATTTCAATAACCTACAATTCACCCTGGGTGTATAGTATAACGCTACTATCTTTTACTCACAATTCATATGCATATATAAATATCAAAACATATATATAAACTCGTCTGCACCAAATATATCTATATATATATAGCTATATATATATAATGCATATCTCAACCAAAATAAGCAACCATGTGAGCTCTTCTCAATTTATATATAAAATCTAAATATTCTCCTACATATATCATGTGAATATCTAAATAAGCATATAAGCAACCATGTGAGTTCACCCCATATCCTAAATGAATATTTAGAATCATTCATACATATGTCTCTGCGTAATATGTATATAAATATAGATACACTTATCTGTTAAGTATATATATATATATATATATATATATATATATATATATATATATATATATATATAATTAGCAATCTTTTATATTTAAATTTTATTTTAACTTATTTATAATTATTCAAACTCACATCTTATAAAAAAATCCAATTATATATAGGTCCACACACTATATCTATGCATATATAGATAAGCATATAAGCAACCATGTGGGTTCTTCTCACATCTTTTATAAATATATATATATATATACCATCATATATATTCATATATACACCATATATATAATATGATTATCATACAAGCAACACTGTGAGTCCCTCAACGGATAAATTATATCAGTCAAAACGCTTTTGATAATATTTATATATCTATTTTTATGTCTATGTATATATATAGCCCTATATTTATACATTTGAGAACCCATCAATCGAGGCCAAAAATCAAATCATCAGAAAATTATCAAAATTCAATATTTTACCTACCTAAGAGTGCTATCAATTGACCCTCACAAGAAAAATGCGGTCAAATCCACAACAAGAAGGACAGCACTGCGCAACGAAATTCAACATTTAAAAGTATTTTTTTCCAAACTACCGTGCAACTCATTTATTGCACGATAGAATTCACGCGCAGCACACATTTTTAGATGTGCATCAACGTATTTGTTTGGTCTTCCCATCAGGTGGATCCTATATGGCATTGCTTTTAAACTTAATTTCTCAACCAGTTATGTGTAGGGTCTGCAAATTATGGAACATACAACAAACCACACGTGAGAGTGATAAGGACAGGCTTTTATTTAATCTATATATTGTCCGTAAAGCTACTTAAAACATTAGATAGCGAATGCAATTAGTCAAATCTATGTACATATATCTATAGATATATCTAGAGAGAGAGATATATATATATCTATATATATACATACCTATTCCATCACATGCATACATTTGTCAGTACAAACTAAGAGTTTTGTAATGTAGAAAAATGCAATTCATCCAGAAGACTGGTTTCGTTCTTGTTGTGTACTCTTCACGTACTGTCCAGAATTTGCCGTGGACAGAGCACGTACCTGGGCATGTCTACTTTAAAATCTGTTGCTTCAACCACTGAGTCATCCTGCAGCATGATATGACTATTGCCAGCTATGAATAGTGATTTGTTTCGAACTTACATGATTATCAGCAGATCAAAACCACAAGCAGTCTTCTGAGGATTAGACCACCATGTCTTCATTCCATAAAAGGTTAAAATGCGGATTTTATCTGCTGCTATGTTATTGATTATTCATTTATAATTTTATAATGCTCAATTACTTGTGATCAATTGACATATTGCCATTTGTGTGCGAATTCGACAAGTTGAAACGCCATTCGGGATCCTCATATAGATTTTGGCTAAATACTGCATATTCATTTTTTGCATTTCTGAACAGATTGAATATTGATTGTATGCGCTGATCCTGCAGATAGTTTGGATATCTTATAATAAAATATGTATGCGTTATTAATTGAAAACTACAAAGAGAAAGTATGGTTAATATCTGAAATCGGAGAATATATTATTTATTAATAATTAATGCAAATATTCGGCAAATTATCTGTCGCTTATTAATTTTTTTGTCGATGATATTTTACCCAACAAGGGAAAACGAATCAAGGAGAATTAGAGCGTGTTTACAAAAACATATATTAATCATTGAATAAGTTATATTAATGATATTTATATTCAAGAATTCAAAACAGATGGTTCCAATCAATATTCATTTCTGCAATGTCAGCATTCAATTTTCGTTAAGTGGAATTATTGTTCTTTTCTATCGTTTGACATTTAAATTCTTAACTATGGATATGCGAGTTGATAAAAAAATTATTTGTCAGGAAAATGATTATCCATATCAAATTATAAAGCCTAATTGAATCTAGACTAATTTCTTCTCTAACTCACAAAATCATTCACGTAAAAAATTAACTAATTGATTAAACACGGCATTTGCGTCGCCTAAAAGGTTATCTTCGATTGAAAGATATGCGGCGTATTAAGAATCTAAGGGGGCATTCATTCAGTTGACTTCATTGGCTAGTCAGTTGTGATACGGCATTTACCAAGCCGGAAGCTTGTCCTTAACGCAAGAGCTGAAGCCTGCTTAATTGAATGCATCCCTTAAAATAGCCGACATTGTGCAGCACGTTGAAATACATCTACTCAAATCAATGCAAAAAACCGCAATATTCGTTGCCTTTTCTTTTTATCTGCATATTCCGCCTTTGGTTGCAGCTCAGACGAGATCAAGGACACTTTTATCTCCAAACTAAGCTCCTTACTAAGTAGAGCACGAAGTTCAGATATAGCCTCGGTTATGAGTGACATGAATGCTCACGTTGGATGCTTAAATAATGCAGTATTTCCTTCAGGTGGAAGATACACGTTAAGCTCAACGTACAACGGTAATGGAAAATGGCTTTTTGATAGCTGCGCGGAACATAGATTATATTTAAGTAGTACAAGCTTCAGACGTCGTGTTAGACGTTATGTCACATAGCGTCCTCCAGCTCCCAGACAACGGTGAATTCAAATAGATCATGTAGCAATTAGTTATTAATGGCGTGGTTGCATCCAAGATTTTTGTTCTTTTTCAAACACTTATGTCGACTCCGACCATGCTCTTTTTTTGTTGGAGGTTTGCACTAAAATTTTCCGGGAAAATATAAAAATAAATCCCAGATAGATGTAAGCAAATTCGAACAACTGTACCTCCGTAAAAAATATGAAGATTCTCTAAAGTCAAAGCCAGCTGGTCTTGGTGACGAAAATCGAATTAACATTTGACCAAGATAAGTTGCACTATGTACAGTGCAGGTACTACTGCATGTGACAATGTAGGCCCCCCAGATATAATACTTGGTTACCTGTAAAATCTATGGGGATATTTAAAACAGGGCGTCAAATTCCACCTGGCTCTGGCCAATGTAAGTCGTTACAAGGAAAGACGTTAACTTAATCGCAGTTCAAAATTTGATCTAGAATCCTTTCCTACTAGAAAGGCTGAAGGAATGGAA
This sequence comes from Eudiplozoon nipponicum, assembly GCA_029291075.1. Taxonomy (NCBI): domain Eukaryota; kingdom Metazoa; phylum Platyhelminthes; class Monogenea; order Mazocraeidea; family Diplozoidae; genus Eudiplozoon; species Eudiplozoon nipponicum. The sequence continues at coordinate 32,907 of JAQBSW010003948.1, read as the reverse complement.
GAAGCGTTTGCGCCAGGGAATAATCGTTGACGGAGAAAATAAAAAGTTACCAGAAATATAAATAATAGTAACAAATATTTAGTAACGCATAAAATAAGTCGTCTTGATAAGTGGTGGGCATCTTCTGATTCCCGAAAGCTTGCCTGTAACAACAGTGTGGAATGTAGGTCTCGCTGAACCATCAGAGAACCAAAATACAGAATGCAATTCTATATTTCACAGGTCACAAAATAGCAGGACCTGATGCTTTTCTTCCAGGATTATTTAAGGATGTTGGCGATATTATTTCTGGAACGTTGACTAAAATTTTTCGCAGTATATAGAATGAGGAGAACGTACCACTTAATTGGAATAAGTCGACCATCATTCCTATCTTCAAAAAATGGCAATCATAATTCGTGCGATAACCATCGTGATATAAGCATGATTCCAATCGTGATTAGATTATTTGTTTCGATTATCCAGCGTGAATCACGTGAATCAAAAACTAAAGAATAATAGGCAAGATTCCGCTCAGAACAAGGTTGTAAATATCAAATTTTTGCGTTAAGACACGATATTGAACAGCGATATTTATATCGCCGTCCCACAAAATCCGCCTTTCTAGACTTCAAGGGTGCATTTAACTTAGTTGATCGTAACGTGTTAATCGATATTCTGACGAAAAGTAGGTTGCTCACAAAAATTGTTCATATTTTACACGCTCTCTACACAAACACTTCTGGTCGTGTTATGGTATACAACAAACTATTATCCCACATTTTTCACCCAAATATATAGTGGTTAAAGGGCGTAATACCGGCTCCTACTGATGAGTCGCCAGTAAGCACGAAACGAATGTGCATGAGATTATACTTTCCGTTCATGCTGCCTTTGGTTTATCCTTCTGGTCACAACTGAACTAATTTGTTACTAGGTTCGCAACACCTAATACATACTTGCATATATATTAGCTCTCCGCAACAAACAGTTTTTAACTGTTATATAACAAAAAACTTTACAACCAGTATTTGTGTTGGTCAAAGATTTCCAATTTTCCCATTTATTTCCTTTTGTAATCATTGCTATTAGGAACAACACTCTTCCACACGTTCAGAATTTAGATGTTGAAGTTCTCCCGGGCGGTAAACTAGTCGATTTAAACCATGCAGAAGATATCGTACTATTATTCGACAATCGGGATTCTGCTCAGGCCACCTTGAATAGATTAGCAGACCTTGTTCTATCTTTTGGCATAAATTTCGCACCATCTAAATGTAACTAGGTACTCTCTCTCTCTCTCTCTCGCAAATCTCACTAATAATTTGTCTGCCTAAATTATTATTTTTGTCGTTATTTAGAAAATTTTGTTTGTTTTTTGTTTCGCTTCTTATGGCAGCGAAACTTTAGTCCTTATTGGCATTTGTATGGCTGTACATGATGATGAAGGTTTTCCATGTGTAGTGCCCAAACTTTGTGAAGAAAACAATAGTTTTTGCTTTGACTAGCACGTTATCTTTCATTATTTATTGACAGGCCAGTGTTTGGATTTGAAAAAGTCGATATTTTCTATGTCACTTCATGTAAGATTTTTAAAAATTGGGAAATTCTTTCGTAAACAGCTATAATAATTTTTTTATTAAATTATTTCCCAAATTTTATTTTTAAACCATTCTTTGTTTAAAAATATGGAACATTATTCTGAAACTATAGTTATTAGCGTTGAAATAGTTTTCAATTGTCTCCATATTCACAAACTGCATTTCCTCAGGTGTACTTCTGATGCATTACCGTTATTGGTGGGTAATAATATAATTAGAAACGTTGTCAGTTATTTGATGGAAGTAATTCCAGAAAGCACGAATTGATTTAAGCAAAAGGAAACAATGTTTTACTATGGTGGTGTTGATAATTCTTTTTCTAATGCAAATTTTTGAAAGTGATTTGAGTACAATTCACAAAATTATGCATAAAATATCTATTAACATATAAAGAGAGCGTACCTAATTATCCTTATGTAGATTCACAGAAGGTATGAAAAATTATTGCTTTACCTACGTACTACTATGGAAGCTAAAACTAAACAAATAATTTTATAAACAGAGGCGTTCCAATGGGGCAACCTTTGTCGGTCCCAATAGCTAATATATTTATGCATTATTTGGAAAATAACCTGTTGGATAAGACCCCATTGAAACCAAAATTGTACCTAGGCTTGCTTTATTTGTTTCGTGAAATGCAACTGATGAAGGCCTACCGTAAGCGAGGCCGAAATATATTGATAAAAGAAAATTACTGGAACAATGAAAGCTGCGTTAGTCAAAACGCAGATCAGGTTATCCTGTAATATGTTTTGCTAGTATAAACAGAGTGTTATACTTTTCTATAATGATAGATTGGGGTTGCCTTGTTGGGAATTTAAGTCAAAGGGTCGCCACATAGTCTCCACCTGAAGGAAAGGCTCACCAAGAGATAGTTTATTATACAATTGCAAAATTATTTTAGTTTTCGTTAAGTTGGCGCACTGAACAGAGTTCAAGACTTCGAAGAAAATTTGCCCCGAATCAAATTCTGTCCGCGGAAAATACTCGGCAGAATTTGTCGAGTTCTCAATAAGGACGAAGCCGATCAACTGGATGAATTACCTGCAATACCTGGTACAATGCTTAGTTAATGCTAACGAAGATATTTAGTGGGATTGCTGTTTATCTCATGCCGGCTATTTTGTTTTAAATTATGTAAATTTAGTTTCACACAATTGTCATATAGACTAAAGTAATGTAGGCCAAAATCAATTAATCAGTACATAATTTGACTAGAGTATATGACCTAAAAACCATAAATTATGGGAGTCCATAAGTGTACAGCTGCTTTTGAATAATAAATTGAGGGTGTTCATCAAATCAGTTGTGTCGATTGTGGAAATGAAACTGCACAAATAGTGGTCGATATTGTCTAACATTTTTAGTTCGGCCATTTTTTTATATACGAAAATTATATTTCTCTTCTTTTGAATTGAAAATGTATATTAAATTCAACTAATGCAAAAAAATTAGAGAAGGTAACTTTGTTTATGCTGAAAATTTTTTACATTTAACATCTTGCATATTATATGGCAAATTTTGAAAAATAATTGTGGAGGACAGATGAGTGATGTTAAAAATTTAGGTCGCGACATATAACGTGAAACAAATATCATTGGCAGATGTACTTAAGTCCATAATTCAAAAATTTGTGCCTAGTATTTTTGCTTATTTTACCGCAGAGCGAGAATATCACAAGTAACAGCTTCTGTAGTTTGCAGAAATTTTTTATTCTTTACTACAAATTGTATATTAATGTCTGCTTCGTACGGTTCTAATTTGTAAAAGTTAATTTTATTAGCAAATTTTGAGTAGAGGAGAGAGTCACAGACTCCAAAGCCAATATGTCAAATTTCGTATTCATTCCGCGACAAATTCTGGTCAGTACTTGAATAGTTCACAATAAAGACGATAACAGTTTAATGGATGAATTTATTTACTAATTGCAATATTGAATTTATACTATTAAAATACATTTAAACGTATCTCTTTGCGCGGTGCTGTCCTTCTTGTTGTGGATTTGACCTTATTTTTCTTGTGTGGAACTATTGATAGCACACTTAGGTCGGTAAAATCTTGAATTTTGATCATTTTCAGGTGCTCTGATTATTGGCCTTCAATCAGCTGATGGAAGGCTTAAAAAAGAAGGGACAAGTGAGAACCCATCAATAAACATGTTAACAAAATCTTGACATTGGACTTTATATATATATATATATATATATATATATATATATATATATATATATATTGGAATGTGAATCTTAATAAAATGCATAGCACCCTTTCCAGTGCAGAAAGTGAAATTTTATCAGACACAAGAACATTTACTTTCTCACATTTTTGGAAGTATCTACAAATGAATATGTCTTTATACATAAATTAAAAGGCCAAACAAAATAGAAGATATGTAAACATAAAGAGAGAGTGTGAAATAAGGGACCAAACAATCAATGGCGTATATTACCTCCAGTTCAAGCTTAATGCCAGAACATGCTTCTTCTGCTTGCATAAATCCGGCTGCAATCTGTTTATCCATAAAGGTTAATGTGTAGCTAAATCTTTACTGTAATTTCATTTAGCAATTATCTTAAATGATACGGTTGAAGAAGATGAATGTGATAGTTCAATAATATGTATACCTTATTTGACTTAAAACAGTCGTTTAAGTTGCAATTATCTCACATTCGAGTAATTAAACGTCTGGTAATTCGGCCTACGTAAGTTGATCGACATCCTGCGCATGTAAATTGCTAAATAATATTTTTAACGGTTCACATTAATTCGCCAGCATAATGCAAAAAACAAATTGAAATTTCATTGCGCGGTACCATATAAAACAAACGGAAATTGCCGTTGACCAATGTCCTGTGACTTTTCGACTGTTAGTCAATAAAATCCATACACTCCAGTCTAGATCGGTATCAGTAATAACATTTCGCGTCACTCATGATAGCACTTAATTAAGTATACAATATACTGGTTGTTGCGGAGACCTAATATATATGCACTTTTGTATTATGCGTTGCGCAACTAGTAACAAATTAATTCAAATTTAACAACAAATGATTGCGCAGGTGGTGGTAAAAATTCTTTAAATCAAGTTTTCGAGTTTGAAGTAAACACGAATCACATTATATCTAACCAGCCATCGAACAACACAACAAAACTACCGACAAGCCACAACGAACGGCGCTGACCTATATATATATATATATATATATATATACATATATATATATATATATATATATATATATATATATATATATATACATATATATATATATGCCAAAAAAGGTTTCGCTAAATTTAAACTACCTACAATACATCCTGTCTACATAATATGTCGACTTTTAAATATTTGATTATTTATATTTAAATTAAATATGAATACATATATATATCTAAATCAACATTTAAGCACCCATGTGAATTATTCATGCATCTAATATAGCAATCTAAATTGCCAACCATATGCCTATATCTAAATAAGCATATTACCAATCATGTTTGTTCACCCCACATCTTATATGAGGATAAAAAAGCATAAATATATATGTACCATCATATATATATATATATATATATATATATATAATGCATATTTAAATAAGCATATAAGCAACAATGCGAATCCAACCCATATCTTATATAGATATGAATACTGATATACAACCATATGAATTAACATGTACACAAAATATACTATATATATCTGAATAAAATATTTAAATATCCATCAATCCATCCATCAATATATATATATATATATATATATATATATATATATATATATATATACTAACTTTATTATGTCCATTGCCTTCAAATATTTGATATATATATATATATATATATTTTCTTATGACAGACCATATATAATATGTTTATCTATATATATATAAATTATTATTTAAGTTCCCCAGTGCATATGTTTCACTATCAGTTGAAATACACGATTTTATATCCATATCCTATATAAATATATAAACTCCATATCTATTGTTCCGTTTACTTTCTCAAATTCATAGTGGCGCTCTCCTAGTCAGATTAATTGTTAACTCTGATTGCTACAATTCACGTTTCCTGCCACTTGAGAAGGCTTTATTAAATATGAAACCTAATGATTTTTCAACAGATTCCATATACATGACGTTCATTTCTGATATTATTTAAATTGATTCCCTAAGCAACTTGGTTAATCAACTTCGGTTACATAATACAATCCGTTTACAGCTATCTCAGCTTATCTCATGAAATTTCTCCATTGCGTGCCTGGTTAGATGTGACTTGTGACTATGTCACATTTGCATAACAAATTGTGTTCTCCTCTGCGTACCCTTATTGGAGGCATGGTTTCACATATATACCTGAGTTTGCAAACTTTACACGGTATCTCATAAAGCCCTGATGTGTTGAGGGGTTCTATTTTTTATTTTTTATTCGCTAGCTTATTGCCTATAGTAACTGATTGTCTTTATGTTGTTTTTATGTTGTATTTAGTTGCTTAATCTGAAACCTGGTAGAACCAGAATTCTGTGCTTTTCTTCAGTTTGCTATTCTAAAAGCCTTACCTGTTTTCGTGGTTTATTTGTCTATTAAATCGCCGTAGTGTCTCGTTTATGATGTTATCAATTAATTGTTCCGGATAACCATTTTTCCTGAATATTTCTTACAATTTCATCAGTTCTTTGTCCCTCTATATTGAATCCACTATTTTATGACCTCTTATTATCACGGATTTTCATCCCAAACCGGTGCTTAGAGTAGTAATTCCGAGGATACCAGAATAAGTACCTTTCCATTAAATATCTGTTTCTAATATCTGACCCATTCGTTTAAATTTCACATACATAAATAAGAATTATTCTTTTATTCCTTTTTTCAATTTAAATTTTAACTCTTTTAGTTAATTAGCTAAATACAGATTAATATTATCAATCTCCTAATCCCATGATTCCAGATTAATAAAATTTCACCTAAGAAACTTAAATATAATTTTGGTTAGAAATAAGATCTGAAAAGACATATTTTTCTAAATAATACGTAACAATATAAAGTATGTTGCGAACATAAAAATTTTAATCATTTAAACATAACTTCTAATTATCATTTTACTACCTTCTAATATTTCAGGATATTCCGTTAAACAAAGCTGGACACACTCTAATGAATCCTGGTTATCATTCTCCAATAATATATATTCACTAATAAAGTTAGTAAAGTGATAAATTTTCATTAAAAAAAGTTGAATTTTCTTATTTTATAGCATAGAAATTTGGACATTGTTTAAAATGGATTAATTCTAAACATACACAATTAACCAATGTGGATTACCTTGTTTACGAAGGGATTGTGTCCCATTGTACTAATGAGTTTCCGAGCACATGACATGACTCACTAGACTCAATCATTTGATTGATTAAAGTCTTAATCTCACCTTGTAAATTGGCTATTTGTTCTTCATTTATTTTTTTATTATAAACTTCTTAATTATGTTATTTCCTCATTATAAACACGCTGATCCATTAACACTCTTGCTCCGCAGTTGTCTGCTCTATGGCATATTACCTTACTGAATAAAAATTTTTTTCTCAATCTTTTGAATAACTAATTCGTCTTAAATTTATCCTCTTTATGTTCTGACACAAATTTGGCAAAATCCGATTCAAATTTAATTCCATATTTTCTCGAGAGGAATTGGGTGATCTTAACTGTCTCCGCAATATTTCATACTTATGTATGTCTTCCATAGTAACAGTCGTGTTCAGTGCCAGGTTAAATATTCTCTTCTCGTTATCCTAAAGAAATCCATAGACGATAAATCAATCATTTGTTTAGACACAGCAGAATCGTTTAGAATGTTCCTTGTAGGCCTGTAGACTCAAAAGTTTGCTATTTTCTTCTCATGTCTCTGTCGAACCTTCTGAATTTAGTTATTCCTAGTCTTGTCCGTAAACTCTTCTTTGCATTTAAAGTCCATTGTATGTAATTTAAAGAGCAAAACAGATCTTATTTAAGTATCTTTTCCGATTTAGTCATATTTCATTTTATTTTTTTATCACGAATTTCCTGAAATTTACAAACCGTTCCTGTTTCGGAACATTTCCAACTCTTTCTCGCTGAAATGGTAGTGTGAATCTATAAGTTTTAGGTACAACATTTAGTTTTAAGCATAATTTAAAGAATGTGGTATTTTCCATTTGTCTTACAATTTTTGTTATTCTTGATTTGTATTGGTTGAACAGTTTGATCATTGTCCCGTAGTATTTCTGAGTTAAGTAATGATCAAATTCAAGAAAAACCATACATGGACGGCTTCTGTGTGACGGGACCAGTGCGTACTCATTAATCAAGGACAAAGTCAGACCGTGCACATAAAAATGTGGAGAAATGAAGATTTTACTGACCAAAGATTGTTGACAATTGTTCCGCAATAGTCAGTTGCGGAATAAAATTGACCGATTTCAGCGCTGTCCAAGGAATATCATTACGTAAATCTTGAAGATTTGCAAAATGGACATAAGTTGGATTATTATCACAAAAAATCAGTAAAAATGGAAGACTAACTCACAATTGCTAGAAAAGATGTGTCCACTAAGTATAAGTTATGCGTTCTCCTGAAATTAACACTAGTGTTTATTGCGCGTTATCTAATAAATCTGGTTTATTCATTTTAGATCATATACTATTTATTTTAAATTTCAATTTACAAATTCGTATTTAAAGAATTAAATAAACGTACAAAATCCAGAAATTCTAATATATCATATAAATATGTAAAATAAGGCGTATGTAATTGCGTTGTTGCTTAATACTTAAAAATCGTGGTATATATTCCATTCGGAGATGCAATATTTGGTAAAAATTTTCAATATACCACACAAGGCATTATGGAACCATCAATTTACATAACAGGGAATAAAAGTTTAAATACAATGGGATTGGTGTTTACTTCAAGCTCGTAAACTTGATTTAAAGAATTGTTAACACCACCCGCGCAATCAATTATTGTTAAATTGTAATGCCTATATATGTATATGTGGCAAAAGCTGCAAACAGTTAATGTTCGCGACTGCATAGAAATTTTGCAGCCAACACTTCCAGTCAAGTTCAATCTATGCGAGACTGCTAGAGGTGAGAGCCGCATATCTAACTTTGATTTTCCTATATATTCAATGCGGTATTATCCTCGATAGTCATTTTGCCGTCGTACTCTGATGATGATCATGGAAGGTCGAAACGCGTCAGTGCGTTTAGGCTGGCGGTAGTTTTATTATGTTGTGCAACGACTGGTTAAATACAATGGGATTGGTGTTTACTTCAAGCTCGAAAACTTGATTTAAAGAATTGTTACCACCACCCGCGCAATCAATTATTGTTAAATAAAAATTTAGTTTTTCCAACGGGAACGTAATATAGAAGGGTTACAAACATACTAAAATACATACGTGCGTATATATACATATGTATATATGTATTTATATATATATATATATATATATATATATATATATATATATATATATATATATATATACGTACGAAAAACAATTGATAAGCGAGATGCGCTTAACATTTGCCATAGAAATTGATTAACAAAGACATGGCACCGTCAGGAAAATCAGCTATTTCCGATCATATATTGGCAACAAGGCACCCAGTCAATTTGACCAATTTCACAATTCTACATAAAGCAAAGTCAGAAAAATTATTAATTATTTATGAAGCTCTTTCCATAAAACAACAAGCACCTGACCTTAATATTCAAAAGTTTCATCAACATGATATTCTTATCGACTGGCCAAGAAAATAACAAAATTCAAAATCAATCTACTAGTATCCAGTCAAGAACAAACAGGCCCTCGACTAGAATCAACAAACATACAATCGGATTTGCAACAAACTGAAGTGGAAATAACAGAGGCGCATACGGTGACAGAAGTTTCCAAAAAATATGAGCGTTTAACACTGCAATCCACACTGGCGCTGTTACCATGTGGAAATTATAAATTTGCGCAACAAGGTTAAAACGATCAACTACACTGAGAAAAATAGCACTCGTACATGTAACAGTGAACAATGCGCACAAATGGTTAATTCTCAAGCCATCAAAACAATAATGACCAGATCTCAGACATCACTTTGCAATACTGCGAGAATGACCTTTACATGCAAACACGCACACACAAAAACACAAACGCATTCACACTCACCAACTAGCCAAAACAAGAAACAGAACTAAAAACGAGTCATATTTGTTAACACTAGCATAATCCATTGAAAACCCAAAATGTATAAATATGTATGATTGTATAAGCGATGATTAGTATTCACGAAATAAATGGCCTTTATCCACTTTGTTATTAATGTGTTCTGTATTCCTAATTATAAATATATATATATATATATATATATATATATATATATATATATATAATTTTATTTTTCTTTATGTATAGAGATTAAGATATTTTGCATGGTAGGTTCCAGCATAAACAACACCGCTAACGAAGAATTGATCTTGCCTTCATATCTGGATCCTGTTTTTCATATTTTTACATGGAATTTCTCCCATTGAAGTATCTCGGATATTAAGCATGCAGTTTAGCATGACAAAGTGGCTGTAGTCGCGAATGATAGTTTCCGACAGCGAGATTACTTGTCATCCTGTTCTGCAACGCAGCTTTGTTGAATGTTAAATTCGTTTTTTCTTTTAATTTTCATGAAGCTTTTTCGCATTTTTCATATTGTTCGACCATTCTTTCCATTGGTCATCTTCAAAGATCTTTCATTTTTCACTCTAATGGTGATTCAGGTCAGTAAATCTGTTCTTCGACACCTTGTCATCTTATAGAAAGTAATAAAACTTAATATTAACTAATTCTAGTTTTCCGTTAATAGTACACACGCCTATCTATATATCCAAATAGACCTATTCAGATATATTTTCCTATATTATTCTATGTTTAGATCTATGCATCTCAATTTACACTAGTTTGTTATGATTACAAAGGGAAGACTGTTATAAAGTCAATTGATCTTTCATATTCAGACGAGTCATTTGGTTATGTAATTCATGCTAAGATTACACAATCTAACGTCTTTCTACATTCACTTGAACTTACGAAGTTCACACAGGTCAAACTATACCAGATAAGAAATAAATTGTAGCGTCTTGTACAAGTAATTTTAAAACTCAACTGGACATTTAAAGCTATTACATTTTAATAGTGAGCACTTAATTTATTGGTTTTAAATGTGTTTTGCACTCTGAAAAGTGCAAGAAAGGTTATTTCTAATTTTTTTAATTATCTATTAATAATTAAAATAATATGCTTAGTGGGTATAGCAACAACGCGAACTATTGTAGAATCAGAATATATAAAACTAACAAATGATTGAAAGCCCAATCTTATTGAGATTTGAAGAGCTAATTCCACAATTGTGTGTGAAGATTGTTACATAAAGAGAGATCTATTGAGACAGACAAAGAGAGAGAGACAGTGACAAAGGGAGAATGAGAGAGAATTGAGGAAATTTTATCAATGAGCATTAATTGGCGTAGTAGACAGGCCGGCGAAATGAATAAACTAGTCACCTGGATTTATTGATCGACAGACTGCCATAATTAAGCACTTCCTACATTAACCAACATGGTTGCTAAGTGATAGATTATGCATCCGCATACCAACACTTATAACGTATAAATATGCTTTTATTTCGTATGTATCTAGAATATTTTTACTAAACATGTTAAGCATTAAAAACAAGGATGTAGAAAAGTGCGCTTAATATCATAAATGGAAGATATAAATGGATTAAACATTGACTAATAAAAGGTGTTATTTTAAATTGACATCAATAAGGGCAGTATTCATTAGATAAGCTTACACGGTCATGCAATTGTATTTTGCAGAATGACTTCAAAAAATAAACGAACACTGGCTGAGCGATCCGTGATCAAATTTACTTTTAACCCATGTTGCGATCTGTTCTATAATGATGCTTTGGGATTAGATACTTGGAGCGTTATGGCTTAATGGATGTTACATATGTTCCACCTAAAGGAAAGGTTAACCAAGAAACATTTGTTAGTATATAACTAAGAATTTTGTGCAGTGTAGTGTGCGGCAGGGTGGCTTAGTGGTTAAAGCACCGGACTCCGAAGCAGCAGTGCCCAATTTACGAGCTTTCTACGTGGCAAATTCAGGACACTACGTGATGAGCTTCCAATATGGTCGAAACCAGTCTACTAGATGAAATGACTATTTAACACTATACAATGCTTAGATTATATTAACAAATGTATATGCATATGTATATATACCTATATATATATATATATATATATATATATATATATATATATATATATATATATATAAATGATTTGGAGAGAATTGGCAATTGATCTTTGGCATCCAACCTCATGATTCTCTGTGTGCTAAATGTGATATTAACTTTAACACTGGGAAAGTTCTCCTTAGTTATTCTATTCAGCCGCCGTGCAATTATTGAGGCTGGTACGTCGCCTCTTAATGGTAAGTTTAGGAAAACCTGCTTGACGGTATCCTCTCTAGTGCGAATCTGCCGTGGTCTGAGGTTGATATCAATGAATCGCTCTGGGTAGTTGTTCATTAGCAAATTTTTCCTCAGGTGTCAAATCCCTATTTTCCTCTCAAGTGACTTTGATGTCAAGGAAGAGAAAACTATTGTCTTCCTCTACCTCGAGAATAAATTTGATGTCTGGATCAGCTCCATTTGTTTGTTTGAGGATTTCGGATGGATCTATTGTCTCTGGGATGAACAACAATATATCATTTACAGGCATTTTGGAGATTGCGCACTTGTCAATTACATATTTTAGGCCCGTTTTTTCAAGATGATACACGTATACATCTGCCACGACGGGTGCAATGCAGCTTTCCATAGCTACACCGTTGATCTGACGGCAGTATTTCCCTTGAAATGTAAATAGAACAGCTTTTGTACATGTCAATATGAGGTCTTTGATGGCATTGGTGTCTATAGTAAAATCGTAAAACTCATTTTAATTAGGTAACACAGTATTGTCGTTGTCTTATCCAGTGGAATGTTCGTAAATAAGGATGGGACGTTAAGCGAGACCATTTTATTCTGTTTCGATGTAACCTTGGATTTCGCAGTGGTCTTGGCTTCAGGCACTTTAGTCTTCCTTCCAGTGTTGAACTTTTCTCAGTTAATAGTTATTTCTGAGTCTTGACTTCACGACAGCCTCGGGTTTTCTAGGCTTTTCCGATAAATTATCCAAAAAATTAATAAAACTGATAGTGTGTACTTAAAAATGAGTTTCAACTTAACTTATGCAGCCCAACGAGTAAAAACAGAATAACCACATAAGAAATCCGTGGATACGTAAAATGTTAAAGATTATAGAGAGCAAGAAACTGATCAAATTAGTAACAATGCGTTAGAAACCGAAGAATTTGTGAAGCTGAGCATGTATGTTTGACAGGAATTACCACGTGAATCATGCACTCCAATATATGAAGTGACAATAGAGTAATGAAAGTTAAACAAATACATCATATTTTAAATTTAGGTAAGAACGAATAAGGCTCGTTTTTTCCAGGTGATACATGTATACATCTGCCAGGAGGGGTGCAATGCAGATTCCCATAACTACACCATTGATCTGACGGTAGTATATCCCTTCAAATATAAATTGCACGCTTTTTGTACATGCTAATATGAGGTCTTTGATGTCATTGGTATCTATAGGGATATCAATAAACTCATTTTTAATAAGGTCACACAAGATCTTCGTTGTCTTATCCAGTGATATGTTTGTAAATAAGGATGAGACGTCAAGCGATACCATTTTATTCTGTAGAATGTTCTTCCCCTTCAAAACATCCGCTAGCTCAAAGGATTCCTTGGTAGTGTTTGCGTATATGATGTTTCATATTGGTTGAAGTATTTTGCATAGAACCTTAGCTGGTTTATGTTGCGAGGCGTTGATCATTGACAAAATGGTCTGTATCGAGGGAGCTCCTGAGGCTGTCGCGGCTTTATGGGTTTTTGGTTTGCCGTACAATCTTGCGGTGTTTGTTATAACGGGTTTTGCCTTTTGGATGTCTTCTATGAGACATATATATATATATATATATATATATATATATATATATATATATCCTCTATATATATATATATATATATATATATATATGTAAGAACAAAACAACGTACTCCATGGAATAACATTTATTAATAAATCTTATTTATACCAGTATCTACAGCCATTGTTCTGGATTCGTTAGTATATTCGTTCATCCAATCCCACTGTACATTTGTTGTAACCAATCTCCTCTTCGTTATGCTAGCCTTTGTTTTGCGCAATTTAGACCACTACTTTTGTACAATTTAGACCACTCCTTTTGCGTAACGTCATTTGGTGTGTCATCGCTTTCATTGTAATTGCGTCCGTAATTGATGTATGTGTCGTATTTTGCGAAGCGTTGGCTATTTTTAAAGGCATGTCGGTTATGTCTTTGTTCCAGTCCAATTTAATTTCTTTTTGAATTATTTTCTGCACGTTTAAGCAGGGCTTCAGCTTATTAATTGCAATAGCATCAAAAGCCAGAAGCATTTTCTCTGTTTTTGCCTTGTAGAGAACTGAAAAATTGTTACTACTAACAGCATGACCTGTGAGTAGTACATGTTCGCAAATTGCTGATTTTTGTGCAGGAGCTGCACCCCTCTTTAATAGTTTTTGAGGGAGATGCTGATTTATTCTAGTTTCGAGCCTCTTTTTTGATCTGCCGATGTACTGAGCGTTGCAGGTACATTGAAATTTGTATACAGACAAAGGTGTTGACGTCACAGAGAGGCTATCTTTTTCATTCGTGCGCATCAGTTGATACTGGTAGAACACCAGCTCTTACCTGTAAGTAAATGTTATTCCATGGAGTACGTTGTTTTGTTCTTACATGTAAAAATATGGTGTACTTAGGTACTTTCAATATATATATGATATATATATATATATATATATATATATATATATATATATAAGAACAAAACAACGTACTCCATGGAATAACATTTATTAATAAATCTTATTTCTACCAGTATCTACAGCCATTGTTCTGGATTCGTTAGTATATTCGTTCATCCAATCCCACTGTACATGTGTTGTAACCAATCTCCTCTTCGTTATGCTGGCCTTTGCTTTGCGCAATTTAGACCACTGCTTTTGCGCAATTTAGACCACTCCTTTTGCGTAACGTCATTTGGTGTGTCATCGCTTTCATTGTAATTGCGTCCGTAATTAATGTATGTGTCGTATCTTGTGAAGCGTTGGCTATTTTTAAAGGTATGTCGGTTATGTCTTTGTTCCAGTCCAATTAAATTTTATTATATATATATATATATATATATATATATATATATATATATATATATATATATAGCACGCATGGTAATCTTATGAATAATCAGATACGGCCATGAGAATATTCAGTAAGTATAGACGAAGTGTAAACCTTTCCAATTTTTTACGGCATCATGAGTTTGACTCTGAAAAGTTGGCCTTATACAAAAATGCATGCTATATGTTTGAAGGCAGACAGAGAAGGCTCGACGGTTCTGATGAATCAGTAGCCTTTTCATTATAGAGTGTGCGTGCAACTAGATAATAAAGAAGTGATCGCTAAATTAAATAAATACACTACTGATTAGTGGTATGGATCAGTAAGACAATTCACTAATAGTACGATTAATGATGGTGATTTGGATTAAACACTTGGCAACATACTCCGATAAAAAGCGCAGTGTTTGCACAAAGCATGTATGGTATACTAGATGTGCATTAATCAGGTAACCCTTCGAGAACTATCGTTAATGACTCGCGCTCCGCAACACTCGAAATGTCCAAGTTGGCATGTCAGCGAATAAAGAAACTGTTATACTCCTGAGATCACAAATTGCTAAATTCATAAAATGTGGTTGAAATTTTCTATAAATGTGAATTAAATGAAAGCGATAGGCGAGTAAGCTGAGATGCAGTATCAATAGAAACCAATAAACAAGATTCTAAATCATTGGTATATTTTATGAATTTACAATTTGATCACCCGTTACTTTTAGTAGGAAATGACTTGACGATGAGACATATAGTGAAGGGGACAGACTCATGCATGATTTCTACTAATCTAGTATTAAGAATGGAATATTATAAAAAATTAGTGCTGTTAAAATGTGACAACAATTTGTATTTCAGACATCAAAAGTTAACCTGCATAAAACTGAGAAAAAATCTCTTAGGTACGATGTCCTTAATACTCAACTTGCTTGCACGATTATTAGTTGACATGTTAGGTATTTAACATAAAAGAGAAAATGACCTAATATTATTTTAAAAATTCGCTGATCAAGTGAGTGAAATACAATTTACGATTAAAAGAGTCAGTTGCCATTTCTAAATTTAAACTTAATTATAAATAATAAAAATAGGAAGAAATTTGAATATGAAGGCTACCTAGTCGGGCGCCCATCTAAATCTCATTGTAAATCTAATGTGTAGGTTTAAAATCTGTGTCTAAAAATCTATTTCAGTTAAATCATAAGGAAAATGAATGGGGTAGACTTCGGGAAGTAATCAGTGCTAATATGTGACCTTTAAAATTAATCAAAGCAACGATGATAAATGGCATAAATAAATTAAATCTTAGTTGAAAGTACGATATTTTAGATAGATCAAAGGAGGATCCTAGGTTTCGTAATAATACCAAACTCAAAACTAACCAGAAAAACAAAATTGAGAGTATCACAATATAATATGCGAACAACTTAACAAATTACACTGCCCGAAGCACTAACAACTTCACGACGAAACGGAGACATGTTAGAGATGTATGAACTCGTATGATGGAACTGAAACCATGCACTAAATCAAGGTAAAACGATAGAGAAATAGGAAACAATTTAGGTTTGAGCATGTAATTGGATCAGGTCATGCACGTCATACTTTAGGTGCGAGACATAAAATTAACTGGAATGACTTTCGACGCACATTAATATTTGACCGTAATAGATTGAGAGGATTTACTCTAAGGTAAGTTATTGAATTAGACGGCGGTATAATAATTACTAGGCTCCATTTGAAACACAGTAATAGATAGTGGTTGGTGGCAAAGTTTGCAAAATACAAATCTGTATATGTACTGCAGTAGAAGTGAACGAACGTTCAATTAAGATTAGTTTACAGGGATGGGAGGAAAAATAAAAATAACGATCTTTTAACTAATTATAGCATTATCTCATGATTCAAAACATTATAAAATAACATCTAAAAGTATCTAAAAACTGAATTCCCATATAGAGTGTAACACTTATCAATAGTCATGCACGTGAAATATCTATTATTCTTTAAAATATTTGAATGATCTTAGTTTGCATGGGTAATTTTCTTAATATCCTTTCCTGGCTTTCATTTCTTGTAATTTATTATCTTAATTTGCATTTCATGTGGCAATATCCTGATCGTTTACCCTTTTGATATTTTGCGACTGGTGTATTTGCATTATTTTTTTCCATCCCTGACCAGTGATGCCACTCACAAGTACATCATTTAATAAATTAAGTGTACAGCGATTAATCTTATATGTGCATAGAGGAATTGACATTAATCAGTGTGGTTCTACTTAGATGAATGTACAAATTCCGGTAATTATATTTACCTGAATTATTTAAAGTTATAGAAACACTCGCATATATATATATATATATATATATATATATATATATATGTGTGTATGTGTGTGTTTGTGTAAGTGCCCAAAACTCTTATCTAAAGGAAAGCCAGTTATTGCTATATGATCTACAGTTAAGCAAAAATAAAGACGTTTAAAGGAATTTAATAATTGTCAAACGTTTTGTTGATTTACGAGTTTACTACTGAAATTGGGGCCCGGAAAATGGCCTCGAAATATTCAAAATAGAATATGGAAAGTGGATGAAAAAACCTTATTTCTCACAGCAACAACTAGGTAATAAACAAATTCCCCATCGTGCGAAACATTTATTTAAAAAAATGGTAGGCTAATGTCGTAATTGTGTGTTAAATAAAAATGTATATATCTGAGTTTGAAACTTGTTATTTCGGAAAGAAACTCATGCAATTGCGAGAGAAAGAGAATGAAGGAGGGAATGATGAAGTGATAGATAGAGAGCGACGGAGAATAACCGACGAAATAATTAAACTGACCACCTTAAATTTTTGACCGGCAGACTGCTTTCATTAATCACTTCCTACATTAACCTACATCGTTGCTAAGTGATGAAATATGTGTCCGCATGTCAACTGTTATAAAATACAAATTACACTATTTTATTGCATGGAATTTCGTACGTATGTAGAACATTTGTATTAGAAGTATAAACCATTAAAAAATAAAGCTATGGACAGGTGCGCTTAATATCATAAGTAGCTGATATATGGAGTAAAAATCAGTATTATCGTTAATGAAACGCACTGCAGAATAAAAATATCATTGCAGAAATATGCTCTTACATTAATATCCAGAACAAATTACAACAATAAAATGGAAAGCGTATAGGTACCCGGCATTAGAATCAATATATCTCAAAATTGCTACATTCAATGTAGATTAGATGCTAAATTATATACAGTAACTACGACCTCGCCTCCACCAAAACAATCAACGACTTCGTATTGGTACGGCAGTTGAGTGAGGTAAGGTGTAGCCATAAAAACAAAATCTGTTCTTTTTCAAAATGATAAAAAAATTGCGTTTTCAGTGTAAATTCAGATAAGAAAAAACGGTACAAGTCGTCGGTTTCGATTAATAATTTGTTTTGGCAATTTTCGTTCATCATCAGAGCACGACGGAAGACTGAGTAACGCGGGTTATGCAAAAATGAGATAAAGTTAAGAAAAGCAGTGATAATATGAAGAAAGTTGTATTTAGCTGGAATTTTTTGGCTTTCGTCTGAATTATAAATGCAATTGTATTTAGCAAACAATAGGAGCGCGTTTATTCATAACATCCGTTTATGGGTATGTCTTGGACTTGATAACGCAAATATCCAAATTTTTACCGGGAAGAACATAGCAAATCGTAATTCACGTATACGTATTAACGCATTCTACTGTTTAAATTAAATATATTTTTAATAATTATAATTGAAATAAATATAACTTAAATACTTTTATTGTACGAATTACTAAGGCTTGCGTTACGTTGCTTTTTCTCTGTGGTAAATGATGTGTGACAAATTATGTTGATATTTTATTGGTTATCCTCATCAATAGCTCGTCTTCAGCACGTGTATCGTCCAATTTCCCAAAAAATCTGTGTTCAATTAGAAAAAGTCAGCTAGAATTTGTCTACAAAGTTTACTAAGTTTATACTTTTTTGAATAAATATTTCTATAGAGACCCACAAAACGTGATGATAATTTGTTTTAAAGGTTCATCGTTTTTTTCTTGTTTTTGAAAAAATAACATAAAAGGCTATTGACAATTTATCGCGCGAGCAAAAATAATTAGTTTTACAAACGCAATATCGTTTTAGCTTTATCAATCTTGATTAATAGCAAATTCAGTTACATGGTCACAAAAGGAGATGCGAAATTGATTCCAATATAGGAATTCAGAACATTTTTGTTTTCTGGGTGAAACTGTTTCTTGTTTTTTTCCATTTTTATTGAAAAAAACTTTGAGAGAAGCCAAAAATCTGTATTTAAAATCTTCTAACAATGCAATTGCGAATGAGTCATGGTATTAAGTGTTCCATTGTAAATATTTTTTCTATTTTTAATTACAAATTACTAAAAGAATTAAGACGCGATAAATTTTAGTGCATAGATTTTTGCATCCAAGGATAATTCGGCTGGTGGGCATATAATGTCTTACAAAATTCCGCAAATGTTCAAATGTGTCGTAGTTGGTCTTTTGCATCGACTCGACTGCAATTTAGGTGGTTGAATTTTCTAAATTACATTCCTGCACCTCTGTGTCAATTTCAGACTCAATTTTAAGCATTTACAAAATGCCAATCACCATTTTTAGGCTTTAATCAGGGAAAATTCAAATTGTTCCTGTTTTATTTAAATTAATTTGCGGCAGACCAAATCTCTTAATTTTGGGTTGTTTTTCCACTTTTTTCAACTTTTAACATCTTATACCATGTGCTAATTTAATAGTTATTATTTCAATATATATATATGGTCTAGAAGTTCAGTTTAGCTGCAGTGAAAAGTTTCACGCAAGGCCAGTCTCTTCATTCGTTTTTATAAGAATCGGAGACATCCTTTCGCGCAGAATATCTCAAAGGTTGCGCTCCCTATGCTTCTTCGTTTTAAATTTCAATTTTTGCACCCTAAAATTCTTGTTGAACAACTCTATTTAACTACGGATGCTTTTTCAGTCTACTTTATGTAATATTTTTGACAGTATTTAATTTTCCACTGGCAAGGGCAGTAACCATTGCCAGTGACTCACGGACTTCTAATATATCATTCCGAATTAGAATCCTTATGGCCTCTGTATCAAAAACATGATGATATGTACTTGTGGAAGCAAGGAAAATTCAAGATTTCAATTTTTGTCTGATTAAATCGAGAACAATTGCCTATGACATAAAAGTGAAATCGCGAGAGAGTTTTTTTAAGTATCTCTTTGAAAGACGAAAATGACTGTGGTAGAGTCATAGCGACAAAAATAATAATGACTGAGAAAAAATTTCAGATTGCTTGCAGGATCACCTAAACACTGCGTAAAAGAACAATAAATGCAACTAGCTTGAAAATAGATGTCCAGTTATCTAAAATAGAAAAATTTTAATTAATATTTTCTATAATTAATATTTATACATTTAATTTAATATAATATATTATGATATGCATGGTATAAATACTGTAATAATCAATCTGGGTTGTTAGGATTTTGGAAATTGATCTTCCTGTCTTATTTATTTATTTTTATTTTATTTCCTGATAAAATAATGGCTAACGTTTTGCCATTCTTATAGCGGCTAGATTAATCTCATGATGACTTTCGTGAGTTTCCATTGACTTCTAAAATTTACAAAGATTGTTAAAATAAAGAATTATATATTAATCGTAATGCTTCTGGTATTTGCTAGGCAGGAGTAATGTTTAAGCTAAAGTTAGATTTAATAATATTTATTTTACTTAAACATAATCGTTCATTTAATTCAATAAAACAGATTTAATTCTCATGGAAAATGCCATTTTAAAAGTTCTTGGGTCTGATAGAAATTCGTTTTATCTTTGAACGTGGGAATGGTTATATCAGGTTAATAAATTTTGCATAAATCAAGTTTTTTTGAACAACTTAATGAATGAGTAAGTTTAAAGTGCGGAACGCAAACGTGACATTGGTAAAAAGCATAATGATCACGGTATCAAGCAATTGCGGTTCTTAGGAGATTTGTTGCGCAGTTTGTGCAAGTCTGAACAACGCTTTAGTCGAAGTAAACTTACATGGTTGGCGTATTAGAAAATTGAACTTTTGAAAGGAGATGAAGCGATGTTGTCAGCTAGAATCGAGTGATTATCGGATTAGCTAACTTGTTTTGCAAGAATGCGATTTCTGAAGTATTTTCCGGTTATTTAATAAAAAACAGACAAAACAATAAAAATAACGAATTTATAAAACGATATGAAACCTGAAGTTATAGATTATTTAGTACCGATTGATATCGATAAACGTGTGCCGAACACATCTAAAATTAAAATCTATCGGCTAACAACGAATGAACTATGGATGGACAGAAATTGTGGAATTCATCATTTTGATATAAGCGCCATTGATTTTAAGGCAGAATTTGAAATGACACCTGGACAAGCAGCCGCCATAAATCATATAAAAACTGAGTAAACATCTTGTTTGAAGCCAGTTTAGTTGATAAGGTTTCATATCTGAAATTGATCTAATGCGCAAAACAGCATTTATTGACGAAGCAACCTTTAAATGCGCTAAAGTTATCTTAAGAAGGCAGTGTTATTGAATGGGCAAAATAGACTATATACAAAATATTAAGCACATGTTGAATGATTAAACATCAGATGAATTGGACAAAGTCGAGCGGAAGGTAATAAATTAATTTAAAAGGTTAACCATTGCCCTTTTAACCGATAAGACCGTTACAGGAAAGCACAAAACAATTGGTTCATATAAACCAACAATATTCGGATTACCAAAAACAGAAAATAAATTTGTCCAACGAGACCAATAGTATCAATGTTAAACACTCCGTTTCATGATTTGCCAAATGGTAAGTCCGTATACTAGAACAATTTTGCAAACTGCTAGGCAATTAGGCGGTTGCCAATACCTTTGAATTTTTTTAAACAGAATTCAAATTATAAATTGTAAAAATAAGTTTATAACGTCATTTGATGTGAAGTTTTTGATTATATATGTTACAATTGCAGAAAATTTTAATCTTATAATTGAAGCAGCAGGCCAAAAATAAAGTGCCGTATCCGGTCTCAGGTCATACTTAACACAAGTTTATTTTACTATACATGAAATATGCAGAGTTTTGGTTTAATGTAAGTATCCATTAAAAATTTGATGGTGTGGCAATTGAAAGTCCTCTACCTCCATTTTTAGCGGATAATTTCCTAAGACATCTTGAGAGCATTATACACAAAAGACCTGAGTAAATGTTTGAAATAAATATATTTTGTTGATGAAATTGTCGTTTTTCTTTAAAAAACGTCGCAGTAACGAACACTGCCTAATGTTTTCAATAAGGTGTATAACATTATGAACTTTACAGCGGAGCATGAAAAAATCGATTTTTCACGGTTGATGGATGTATTAAAAAAGGAAGATATTAATGGTAAATTTTATAGTACTGTTTAAAATTAATCACTTTGATCTGCACAGTATTTGCACTATAGCAGTCTTGGGCGGTTTCAATATAAATAATGAATAGGAAACCGCTGGTTTTCAAAGTTGTTGTATGGCTGCACATGCAAGTTTTACTATGAATTATATAAAAAGCTCCCATTCCAAAAATATATGTTTCATTATAATTGTGTTGCATAAAAGTTTCATTAAATATCAAACAGTTATATAAATGTGAATCATTTGTAATGCGTTCCAAACGTCTCCATGAGTTTATTATTACGACGGAACGACAGTCTGCATTTACTTTTACTCTTTAATTTTCTCAGACTTTATAATTTTAATAAGCCTAAGCCCTTTTTGATAAACTGTTACTTCAAAATAACTAGATTCTCGAAGTAAAATAATGGATAAAATAAAAAATATGATAGTTTGCGACTTTGAGGAGTCAAAAACAATCTTTGAAATTCTTATTTCATCGGCAAAATGGTTGACATCATAACTGCCAATGTGAGAATAAAATATGAATGTTTTAGACTTTTAAAAGGGCCTCAAACAATGCTTCAGATTTCGATCACATGGAAAACAATTTTTTATAGAAAATACTATTATGGGTTGATCATTTAAAGCGGCTAAAACTTAATTTTTATTTTTATTATCAGAAAATTAATGATAGGATACTACTTTAACTAAATTTCAATATTCCTATTGATTAGGTGTTGCGAACCTAGTAACAAATTAGTTCAGCTGTGACCAGAAGGATAAACCAAAGGCAGCATGAACGGAAAGTATAATCTCATGCACATTCGTTTCGTGCTTACTGGCGACTCATCAGTAGGAGCCGGTATTACGCCCTTTAACCACTATATATTTGAGTGAAGAATGTTGGATAATAGGACGGTACAATCTCCTAGACGAATGTGTAAACCTGCAATAGTGAAGCTAACATCATATAAAGTCTACGACAATGCGACTTCAACGCTAACTCACACTATATAATATATATACCGAGTCTGTAAAGGATACTAACACTATGGGTATTGTGTTAGTAACCGATACCAACATTATTGTACCGAAAAGGTACATGGTACTAACACTATGGTTTCCGAGTCGGAACATGGTACCAACCTGATGGATATCAATTTATGCTATAGTTCACCGAAATTGAGAATTACAACAATTTCTGAACACCTATTACTCCAGTAAATCCATACACTCTGGCCTTGATCGATATCAGTTATCACATTTCGCGGTAAGAATGACATAATTCAATTCAATATATAACAGTTAAATACTGTTTGTTGCAGAAAACTAATATTTACGCAAGTATGTATTAGGTGTTGCGAACCTAATAACAAATTAGTTCAGTTGTGATCAGAAGGATAAACCAAAGTCAAGGCCAGAGTGTATGGATTTACTGAAGTAACAGGTGTTCAGAAATTGTTGTAATTCTCCATTTCGTTGAACTATAACATAAATTGATATCCATCAGGTTGGTACCATGTACCAACTCGGAAACCATAGTGTGAGTACCATGTACCTTTTCGGTACAATAATGTTGATATCGGTTACTAACACAATAGCTATAGAGTTAGTATCTTATACAGACTCGGTATATATATTAAATAGTGTGAGTTAGCGTTGAAGTCGCATTTTGTAGACTTTATAAGATGTTAGCTTCACTATTGCAGGCTTACACATTCGTCTAGAAGATTGTACCGTCCTATTATCCCACAATCTTCACCAAAATATATAGTGGATAAAGGGCGTAATACAGGATCCTACTGATGAGTCGCCAGTAAGCACGAAACGAATGTGCCTGAGATTATACTTTCCGTTAATGCTGATTTTGGTTTATCCTTCTGGTCACAACTGAACTGATTTTTTTACTAGGTTCGCAACACCTAATACATACTTGCATATATATATATTAGTTCTCCGCAACAAACAGTATTTAATTCCTATTGATTCATATAAAATCGAACCAATTTTTTCTATAAATGCTGAGAGTGAGAAAAAATGTACTGGTTGCTTTTTTGTCGAGGCTAAAACTATCTTTTAAGTCGTATTACTGTAAAATTAATGGCTTCTTTCAGAACTGCCAAGGAATATATGAACATCATTATAGCTTGCTACTTTATCTAGTCTAAAATCAATTTATAAAAATTACAGCTGCCAGTGGGCAAAAAATTTGTCTGGTTGCTATTTAAAAGAGTTTAAAGCCTATGTTGAATTTTATATTTTTGCTTCAAAAGATCCATAAATTTCGCTTAAAATCTATTAATATTTGCTATCAGTGAAGACAACGTAACTCCTACGGAATCAAGAAGTCTTCTCTTTATAATGTTGTTCTATTATTGTAAGATTTTGCATGTTTATTTTACGCCAATATGAAAACATTTGAGATTGTAATTTTGTAATTCCCAATGGTAATCTGGGAGATAGTGATTTCATCGTCAAGGGACACTAAGGCGAGGCAAGTTCTGCCAAATCCTTTCTCAGTGATACCAGCTGCTGCAGAATTTCCTCTACCACGTCTCTCGTAATAAATCAGAGGCCATAATGACGCCATATACGATTCTACCTTACAGTGGTAAAGAACCGTGCATTGCGTCATCATGTATTCTGATTAATTAGTAGGCGATTTGTTAAAGGATTTATGGCAGCGTCTGGTATCATAAGGGGCGCTGCGGTAACAGATCTTCCTTCGCACATGTGGCATGCGCTTGAGGAACATATTCAACTGAATAACGATGAAATCACTATTTTACACTGACCAACCGTGAGTACAGATGTTTGATTGAGTTTCTCTATTTTCGCATTCTATCAGTTGGCTACCATTTTATTAGTCTACAAACATTGAAATTTCGCCGGATTTTTGTTAAAGTTTTTCCCAATTTAATGGCACGTGTATATATGATATATCTTTTGGTTTCATTGAAGTGACAGTGTTGTTGTTTGAACTTTTGCAACATTTATTTTTACCGAATGATAAAACTTCATATTCTGTATGAAAATATTTTGGATTTTCTAAATCTACGGACAGAAATAAATATTTATAATTCCATATTTTCATGTGTATTTTCAATATTGATATATACGGAAACAAATTTTCCGACGAAGTAATCACATTTACTATAAACTTAGTATTACTTTACTATAAGATTTTATGCATTTTTGGACAACATTGAAACATTTACTTTGCAGCGCAAGTGAAGGATTGCTTAATTGTATTTGAAATGTTGCTTAAGAAACAACTATATATATATTTTTATCTAGTAGGAAATAGTCAAACATTGTTGAAACCGGTGGTAGTTTATTATACCATAGAAATGTTTCGGATAGTATTTTTACAGTCAACGCAACTCTTTACTCGCATTGACACGGTCTATATAAATAAAAAATCAGTCTTGTCTTACACAAATAGAGCAAATATGACGCTTAGGTCATACTGATAAAGGTATATATATATATATATATATATATATATATATAATGTGATTGATATTCATAACAAGCTAGCAAAATTATCTTTAAATTGTTTAAAATCACCCGCTCAATCAGTGATAATTTAATTTTATTACCTATATATATTTTGCAAACACCGCAGAAAGAAATTATTCTTGACTGTATAGAAATTGTGCAGGCGACATTTCCGGTCAAACACACTGTATGCAAGACAGCTATCGGTAGAAGCCGCATATCTGGTTTTGCTTTCCATATATATGCATTGCAGTTTGATCTTCTCTAGTCAAATGCCGTCATACTCTGATGGTGATGATGACCATGGAATTCGTTAATTAAAGTTTGTGAGTTTGTAGTAAATGCCAATCCCGTCGAATTTATCCCGTCGACGAACAACATAGCAAAACTACCGCCAATCTAACGCACAGACGAATTTCGATCTTCCATGATCATCATCAGAGCACGACGGCAAACTGACTAGCGAGAATCAAACGGCAATACATATATATAGAAAGTAAAATTAATTGAAAATCTGGTAGTCATAACTAATTTTGCTTTTTATATATATATGAATGGTGGTTTGATCTTTGCTAGTCAGTTTACTGTAGTGCTCTCATGATGTTAATGAAAGAGCAAAACTGATTTAATACTATGGGATTTGTGTTTACATCAATTTAAAATACTTGTTTTAAAGAAATTTCACCACCTCCTGCTCAATCAATTATCGTATTTTGGAGCACAGATTGTTCGGAAATGAATATTACCTGTATCATGAAACAATACAAATATTAAAAATAATCATGTTAATTATCGATGAAAATAAATTACAGATTGGAAAATGATTTGATATTTTTAATATTGACTTAATAATGTACAAACTTCGGCCTATTAATTTACTTACAAGTATAAAAAGACATTCTAAACTTAAATTTAGTCACCAATCCATTTACGTATAATGAAGGAATTATACTCAATTTTAGGTAATGTTGAATGTTTAAAAAATTTCGTTGCACTTTTATTTATTTTTACTAGTGCTTGACGCTGTTAAGCACTTATCGATTTTAATTATAGCAATTTTTGCGAACAAAGTTTTTGGTTTTGATCCTATTGGTCTAAAGAGACACTGTTAGGAACAAGGTAAACAAGTAAAATTTTTAATGCATTCAAATAACCATAGATGCTTTAAGCACAATGTCGAATGTTATTAAATTTTGTTCGAAATATTTTATAATGATAGACCAAAATTTTTCTGTACTAATATATCTATCTAGACCAAATTAATTCATAATCGTTATTTTCCTTTAAATCACTTTAAGCGTTGGAACGAATCTGCACACTGTTTTTAAATTTTTAACCGTAATTCAATGTTCTCGAAATGTGATAAATAAATTTAGAAATTAAATAGTAAGTTCTAATTTTTTATAAAAATAAAAATCTGGCTACTAGACTAAATATTTAATTGTGTTGTTATTTGTGCGAAGACTTAGCTTAATTCAAAATTCGTTTCAAGTACCTGCCCAAAAATTACGTCAAAACAGGAAATTTAAAAAAAACTGTTCTCGGTCATATGGATAATCACAAAAGAGCAAAACAATTTAAAGGTCATTAGTAGGTGAAAGCCATTGGAAATTTTGAAGTACGGTTGAATGTACAGTAACAAAAGCTTTATAATGCACGCAAATTCGACAATACATTTGCCAGTCTATCTGTGTAAAAATAAATCTATTATTCAACATATTTATTTATATCTTTTTACGACTTAGAATATGTGAATGTATAGAGGTAGGTAAACTTAATTGAACGATATATAAATTTTTATAATTACAAATACAACTTTATTTATATAAAAAAAGTTTTCAATTAGGTACATAATTAATTATAAATTTACGTATTGGTGAATGTATTTGAAAATAATTATGTATGTATGTCTGTACTTATTCATGTATGCACGATTGCATATATGGATGGTTGGAAGGATTTATGAATGTATGTATATATTTATGTGTGTATGTATGTGTTTAGGTATATATGGCACTTGTACGTGTATGTATATATATATATACTATATATATATATATATATATATATATATATATATATATACATATATATATACATATATACATATATATATATATATATATATTTGATTGATCCATATTTACAAGTACCATCGAGTTCGTATTCGTTGTGGCTGGGTCATGATTCGTTCTGCTCATTAATGTAAAAGCTCACCTTGTGCACATCTCGAATTCAAGGCTGCCGGTGCGCACATTAATTATCTTACTGCCCATGGCTTACTCACTTCGTGCAGAATTCAAAATAATTTTAACTGTCTCTAGGGTATGTCCAACAAAGCGTCACGTTTTCGAAAGTTTATGTGTTATAGAACAATATTTAAGGCTGTTTGGAATTTTTACTACCTAATGTACTTTTAGAATTGGAACCAAAAAGGTCTTCACCAGAGCTCGACCCCGATACCAGAAAATGTAACAGGCTGCCAAGGCCATTTTTGATCAGATGTTGCAGGACGTTATTATTTGTCCTAGATCTAGTTTATGGGCATCACCGTTTTACATGTAGAACATGCAATACGTCGGAAATTGGAGATCATGTGGTGATTGCATAGCACCCTCAATAGGGTTCAAATTTCTAATCGATATTTGATAAATAATTTGAAGTATACCGTCGAAGAAGTAGCCCTACGCGAATGGTTCAATATGCTTGATCTTCAATAAGCATATCGTCTGATACAACATGACGAAGATAGCATTGCGAAATCATTTGGCATTACCACTTTTGAGTAAACGGCATATACGCGTATGCGCTATACTCTGTGCAATACAAGACAAACGTTTCAAAGATACAAAAACGAGGTTCTAAAGAAACTTTATCGTATAATTTCCTAAGTCCAAGATGTCATTATTGCATCTGATGACACAGCACAACATCGATAACATGCCGAAGAGACGTTAAGTCGTATCGATCAATTTGGTCTCGTGTTAAATTGCAAAAAACGCATAAAAGAACAATGTAAGTAAATTTTCAATGTTATATATATATATATATATATATATATATATATATATATATATATATATATATATATATATATATATATATATATATATATTTCTAATTAGATAGAAAAACACATTAATAACAGTGGATAAAGGCCATTTATTTCGTGAATACTTATCATCGCTATAAAATCATAACTTTATATACATTCTGGGCTTTCAATTAATTATGCTAGTGGTAACAAATCTGACTCGTTTTTAATGCTGTTTCTTGTTTTGGCTAGTTGGTGAGTGTGTATGCGTTTGTGTTTGTGTGTGTGCGTGTTTGCATGTATAGGTCATTCTCGTTGTATTGCAAAGTTATGTCTGAGATCTGGTCATTATTGTTTTGATGGCTTGAGAATTAACCATTTGTGCGCATTTTTGCTGTTACATGTACGAGTGCTATTTTTCCCAGTGTAGTTGATCGTTTCACCTTGTTGCGCAAATTGATCATTTACACATTGTAACAGCGCCAGTGTCGATTGCAGTTTTGAACGCTCATATTGTTTTGAAACTTCTGTCACTGTATGCGCCTTTGTTATTTCCACTTCAATTTGTTGCCAATCCGATTGTATGTTTGTTGATTCTAGTCATGGGCCTGTTTGATCTTGAATGAATACTAGTAGATTGTTGTTGAATTTTGTTATTCTTAGCCACTCGATTAGAATGTAATGTTGATGAAACTTTTGAATATTAAAGGTCAGGTGCTTGTTGTTTTATATAAAGGGCTTCATAAATAAATAATTATTTTTCTGATTTCGCTTTATATAGAATTGTGAAATTGGTCGAATTGACTGGGTGCCCGTTGCCAATATATGATCAGAAATAGCTGATTTTCCTGACGGTACCAAGCCTTTGTTAACCAATTTCTGTGGCAAATGATGCTGGATTTTGTTTATCAATTGCTTCTACCGCACATACATGAGAATTTGTAGATTATGAATGATTTGGAGAGAATTGGCAATTGATCTTTGGCATCCAACCTCATGATTCTCTGTGTACTAAATGTCATATTAATTTTATCACTGGGAAAGTTCTCCTTAGTTATTCTATTCAGTCGCCGTGCAATTATTGAGGCTGGTACATCGCCTCTAAATGGTAAGTTTAGGAAAACCTTCATGACGGTATCCTTTCTACTGCCGTGGTCTGATGTTGACATCAATGAAACGCTCTGGGTAGTTGGTCATTAGCAAAATTTTCCTGAGGTAGTCCAGTTCTTCCTCAATCTTGTGTTCAGAGCAGATAAATGGCCTTTATCCACTTTGTTATTAATGTGTTTTTTTTCCAAATTAGAAATATACCGTGTAATATTAAAGACATGGACATTATAAAGAATATATATATTATATATATATATATATATATATATTTAATCCAATTTAATAGATATTCTTCACGTGGTTGGCAAATGAATGCTCAGTTATAAGTATTCTGAATAAAGAACAGCGCTCCTGAATTAGAAGAATAGGCCGTCAGTACCCCAGTTGGGAGGAGTCTCCTTTTATTTGTTCCATGTTACAGTTCAGATAACAAGAGATTCTGGAAAAGATGAGCACTAAATTGCGGCGATTCTTGTTCGCCAGTGAATTGCATTTGAATTTCAATGCTATTTGAAGGATATTTTTATGACATTAAATTGTCGATCGGTCGCTATTTATTGCCAGCAGAAATAGATTTAAAAAAATTCGAAAGCTGCAACGATACCCATAACTGAAGATATCATTTCACGAAAGATTAAACAATTCAGTTTTCCTGATTTTGACAACACTATGCTCTTTTAAGTGCATTTCAGCCAATGTAACAGACGTCAAACAAAACTGAGCACACTTTAAAATACAAAATAACAAATAAGAAAATAAATTGAACATTACGTTGCAAACTGTATATATATTCATATAGTGCACGCTTTATGTGTGAATTTAAGTTCGGCCATTTTATCTGAGAGTAACAAGAGGCTCCTCGTGTCTTTAACTGGGACCCGTATTTGTTAACCAACCAATTATATAGTATGTGCTATACTATTAAAAATAATAACAACAATAGTAATAATGACAATAATAAAAGTAAGAACGGTCATTTTTATTTTATAATTGTTAGTAAAGTACAATTATAAAAGTGGTAATATTCTGAATATTATCAATAATAAAATAATAATAAACATATCAATAGTATTATTATTATTATTATTATTATTTTAGGATTTTAAAATCATTATCATAAATATTAATATTACTAATATTATTATTATTGTTACATCAATAATTAATATTATTATTTTCATTGCCATATTATTATTAATATTATTATTAGTAGTAGTATTAGCATTATTACAAATAGTATTTTTGCTACTATTTTTATTTTGCTACTATTATTTATTTTATTATTATTATTATTATTTTTTTTATTATTATTAGTATATAGAATAATAGTAATAATATAAATAATAATAATAATTATTATTATTATTGTTATTATTATTATTATTATTATTATTATTATTATTATTATTGTCTTTAAATAGAAGCGAAATATCTCTTTCAGGCGGCAGAGAAATGCTCAGACATTCTCACCAACTTATTTTTTTATTGAAAAAAATGCCAAAATCCAAATAAAACTAGTAGAATTGCAATTATCATTGCATTGTAGACAATAATTTGCATATTTAAGCTATAAAATAACATTTAAAAATATGTATATAAGTCTAACGTGTACAAAGAGGAATTGACGTTAATCAGTTTTTTCTCACTTGAATGATTGCATACGTGTAGCTAATGCTATACGTAACTGATTACATCACAAACATAAACAAATGCGCGCACACACAGGAATGGCGTAGGCTTACTAACTGAGTCGTCAGTAGATGTTATAGATCACTGAAATGTCTTTCGATAAATGTACACGTGCAATAATCGATTACCTTTCGGACAGACACAAATGAATGATGTACGCTTATCTAGTGAATCGTCAGTAAGTGTCATTAAATCAGAGTTATTTCACATCGATGAGGGTACGCATGTAGAAATATACATGACTCACACTTACCTAGTAAAATAAAGTTATGCATAAGAGATCTGTCAATATGCAGAAATCAAACAGTTTAAATTAAATTAACCATTTGATTGTATAATTGTCAAATTCTTGGTGTGATGAGCTTGCCGTTGCAAAAGACTTTCATTTGTTAGTTGACTTTTGGATGAACATTGGAAAATTTTTACGGCACAATGTGAATTCTGAGTGGAATGAATGTTTTCATTAAAAAAATATCATTTCTCATAAAGGAATTTATGTAAATTGCATCAAAATGCCAATATAGAGTCCCATTTGTCTGCGATTTCGCAAGTTGGCATACATGTTTACATTCGAGTTTCCATTCCTCTCACCTTCACTTAACCTGTGCTTTTAATACTATTATTTAGCGAAGTGGGGCTGTTTTATTTAATTTATTAAACATACGAAAATTTGCAAGGTGGGATTTTGTATACTGTAAATAGAATGGACGAAGATTATTTGTCTACCGCTTCGAGCTCTGTATGTTTTAAAAACAAAAGATATGTATATAATTAAAAGCATATGATTGATAATGACGTTATGAATACTGATGCCTTTGTTTAAACCAAAGTGGCGCTTTTCATATTAACACCAATTCCATTAGGTAATTAAAATCGTCAGAAAAAAACTGAGCATTGTATAGTGTATAAAAGGCAAAAGTGTTGTATTCTTATTGGGAACTCTTCACGTACTGTCTAGAATTTGCAGCGGACAGAGCCCGAAACCGGGTAATTAATTAAGCAAAAAATGTTCTTTCATTTTTAAAATCTTTTTGAGAGTAAAGCAAATGTATCACAGGACAATTGGATAAAACTATGAGGAATGCGTTACTATACCATGTTCAAAAATACTGTTGCTAATTGGTAACACGACTTATTCA